>OZ005740.1:56555468-56742617 GCA_963930735.1 Dioctria linearis
GTATAGGGTAGAAAAAAACAAAAAAAAAGGCGGCCTCAGGGAGTTAAGCTACTTGTGACACCATTTGGCGATATATGACCAGCTGAAATTTTTAGATTCTAGTTTGGAGTCAAGATGGTAAGCTAATACATATATTGTTCATTTGATTTGTTATCCTTATGCAAAAAAATTTAATAGAACACACACAGCTGAAAGATACGTGACAGTAGCAGCCCCTACAAATATTTCAGTGGAACCTGATGTCTTTTTTGACATCATTGAAGAATGCTAATCGGATGATATAGCACCACCATCATTTTATATTATTGACGAATTATCGCCTTCATTTAAAGATTATCAATCTTCAGAAGCAACCAAACCAGGCCACAAGACAGGAAAAACTGTCGCCCAAAGGACGATTATTGAAAGAGCTGGAAAAGAGTTTTCGCAACTCGTAGCATCAGTAAAGGATATTATGAAACCAAGGAACTTCATCAATTTATTTTTTCATTCACTCATACTTCAAATAGAAGAGGTCAATCTAAATAAATTGCAGTGGATGAAACTTCAGCAAGAGATTTTACACAATACAATTAAGGCTATAAATGAAGCTCGTTGTAATAACAATGAAATTTACTAGAACAATGTAGCGTGCAATCTCCTGAACTTTTTATTTTCGCAAAAGCTTTAATTAGGCATTTATTTTTTTCGGTGAAGTTTTTTTTTATTAATCTTAAGTTAATAGTGTAATAATATATACAATGCGTTCATTTTAAAATAGAATAAGATGTGATTATGTGAAGCTGTGAATTAAAAAGACTTAATAGTTTTGAAATATATTTTTATTTTGATAATTTGTGTTTTAATTCCTAATGAACCAATTTTTTAAAACACATCTTAACCTAAAAACATTTTTGGAAGCATTCGGTCCAGTAGTTTCCCTAAATGGTCTTAGCTGTTGCGTTTCTTGCCGCCAAAGACCATGTACTACGGTTCCATTCACTGAATGATCTACATAAGTTGGGAGGCAGTAAGCGTTATCATTCAATTTGCAAAAATTGTGCTGCCTCTGAGACTTTGAAAGCCTGTTATTAAAATTTTCTTCATCATTCCGCAATCCTCTTCCGGGAAATGTGCGCATTAAATTCCTCCTCAGTGGAAAAGCACTATCTGCGACGAAATAATGCGGGAATATTATATTTGAGTTTGGTAAGTTTTTATCTCCTGGGAGAAAACTCCACCATCGCTTTAGCTTCCGTATGCACCAATATCAATTGCGGTGAAGCATAAGTTCATGTCACAAGCAGCTACAAGGGTGTCCCTCGAAGTATAAAAATCATCAGCAATGTGTCTCAATTCATCTTCACTAGGTTGCGACAGATATACAGCAGATAATTCTTCCCACAGGTTGTCACATGTCCCCAATATGATATTCTCCACAGTGCAAACAGCCATTTTAAATGCCCATGATAAAATTTGCCTTGGGGCTCCATGAGCCAGGTAACTGCAATTGCATCTTATTTTGAAATACTGTCTGGCGCAATACTATCATGAAATACTTACATGAGATTAAGAACCAATCTACATTTTGGATCAATAGCTTCTCTTCTTGAATTTTTCTTAAGTTCCGAGCTAATTAACTGCAACAGCAGAGTAAATTCTGGTACGCCCATCCGCACAGCCTTAGAAAATTGCGGTTCATCTCTGCTTTTTATAACACTAAGTGTCTGTGTGAAAGACCCGTGAATTTCTCTTTCATGCTTACCAAATATTTCCCGTAGCCATAGTCCTTTGGCTTTGCGAATTTACACATAAATTCATAAAATTAATAAAAAAAATTGAACTAGATCACAAAAATCCATCTTAATACGCTAATAAGCAAACGTCAGATGCAAAATGACAGTAGCAGCAGTTGAAGCTTTAATTAAATTACAAATTTCACCTCAGCGTCGACTTCGACTTAACATTAAGTTGCAGTCGACAGATCAGTCGTAACTTTAATTCCCGCCTAACTTCCATACTATCTAGTACCTATGGTGAAGAGTGGTGCGGTGCTATCACCTATTCCCTACATTTTAGGGAATAGTCCCTACATTTTAGGGATAAAAACCTAATCTTAGTTTTCTATGGTGGAGCTTTCCTTAATCTTATCGACGAATGCCTAACCTCTGTGGCACAAATTGTTGCCACTCACTTTAGGGAATTATTTTTTACTGTGTAGGTTGCAAAGTTGTAAACTTGCAAGGTTGGAAAATCGCAAATTCGCAAAGTGGCAAAGTTGCGAGCTTGCAAAGATGCAAAGCTTCAAATTCTCAAAGTAGCATGGTGGTGGTGGTGGTATAGACGCGGAAAGTTAGGAAGTTGCGGCCACGCTATCAGTATTATATACTACCTAATACGACGTAGCAAGAAGAAAGCGTACACACTGCCTGCCCTACAATAGCTTTAGATAGCGTGCTAATAAGTAGATCTAGTAAATAAATATTTGTGCAAACAAACACCGAAAGTGGAATGTATCTTTTCGACTGCTTTTTATATATAGGGTAAAATACGTTTGTCATTCTATTTGTAACATATAGAAATAATTATGGTAGAAAAAAATGGATTAGACACCCATGCATAAAATTAAAAGTTATTTTAATTTTTGCATGTCCGTCTGTCTGTCCAACCGCCCGTGCGCACGATAACTCAAGAACGCGTGCACTTAGAGAGCTAAAATTTTGCACCCTGCCTTTAAAAAAAAGAGTAGAATTATAGTCGGAAATGGGACAAATCGGGTAACTCCTTCGTAGATTTGCCACAGAAAAATTTCGTTTTTCACTATATATTTTGATATTGCCTGAAAATGGTTGAACGTATGGGCTGATATTTGGTAAGTCGTTTTTACAGAAATCGTAAATATAATTTCAAACATGGTCTAAATCGGACAACCCCTTCTTGGTTTTGCCATATAAAAATTTATGTTTTTTACGATAATGCGAAAACGAATAGTCTTAGACCTCTGTATTGTACTAAAAACTTCTTAGGATATGAAATCCTATAAAATTGATTATCGTAATTTTTATTGTCCGACGAACGGTTCTAGAAATATATGCGAAAAGCCACTTCAAAAATCAAACTTGCACAATTGGGTAACCATAAGAATTGGTGTAAGACCAATTCCAGATTTTTTAGTTGTTCTTTTTATTAAGAATAATATAAGGTTCTGAAAATCGGGGCGCACATTCTCACACTTGTTATGAAAGAGAGAAAAGAATAGTGACGCGCTTCATTTTCTGTTAGGCTACTTTGGTTAGGTTACTTATCGTGATGTTCTGACTATTTGAAAATAAAATCGATTTTGGCAATTCTAATTATGCAGAATTTATACACTCATTTAAAGTAATATTTGAAGATATGTATCGTTTCTGCCACATGAGGATTTTTTCCTGTATTTTTTTTCTATAGACCTTGCGCATTATCCTTTACTATGCCATAGTTGGAGCATAGTAAATTTACAACGAAGTTGAAAAGTAGTCCTGTGGCAGTTGAAGGCCGTAACACAATGATACCGACACAACATTTACGACGTGAAATTAAATGTTGACCTTGTAGCAATACCTTGTTACTGTACCCAATGGCTTCGACCGATTTTGTCGTCGTAACCAGAGTTGGGAATTAAACTTTTGTCGTCGTTGTCATCCTTATTTGATTTTGAGAGTTCAGAGTACAATTAATTAGAGAACAATTAATTAATTTGGTGAGGGAAACAAATTGTTTTTACGACAAAAGCAATCCTCGCTATCGAAGTACATATTTAAAAGAAGAAAAAAAATGGAAAGAAATTGGAGAAAAGTTGAAAATAAGTGGTAGGAATATTCTGTAATCCACATAAACTCAGCGCTTATCATTTTTTATTACGCTTTTACAACTTTTTGTGTGGATTCTTTTCCATTTTGTTAATAAATTTCAACAAACCATTTTAGCACCTACTTATATTGGGCGCGTTCACTGCCACTTTGCGTAGCGTAGATCTATCAAAAGCCATCACACAACTACGCTACGCTATCGAACGACTACGACGGAGTGAACGATCGTAGTCATCTGAACTGTCAATTAATAACTGACAGTTTGCCACTTATGCATGGTGTTCAACAGTTTTCATTAAAATTTTTTTAAATTAATAAAATAAATATGAATACCAAGTTGTAAATTGCTATACAATAGGATGAACAATTGCTTGGTACTCTGAGAAGCAATCAGGTGATTTATAAATTAAAGGGAGTTGTACTATATGAATTATACAAACATTACTTTGTGATATAGCAGAATAATATGATTCAAATAAAATTGCTTCCTGAAGAGTCGGATACTGACGATGATGAATTGTTAGGTGCGATAGCTATAGCTTATTCCAGAGAAAGGCCAATTAGGATAAATAAGTTTGTTGAACGTATTGTCACGAACTATAATAATGACGAGTTTCAGCAAAATTTCGGCATGACTTCCAGTGCCTTCTAGTTTTTAACGGAAAAATTAACTCCTCTCTTAAATGATTCTTGTTATGCTGCACATATAGTATGAGCATTCCTCTCAACAAGCAAGTTCTGTCCGTAATATGGCTGTTGGCTAATCAAGAGTCCTACAGGTATTTTGCACCCTTTAATGAAAACCAACGAAGTTCATTTTTAATCTTTGTAGATCGGTTGGCGAGCGATTTGATATGGCTAAGTCAACTTTATCAAAAGTTTTTTTTCGAGTTGTCGACTGCCTAAATAAATTATCTTGGGATGTAATTTCATGGCCCAGTACACAAGAAATGCGCACAACTTCTATTTACATAGAAGAAACAACAAAAATTAAGAAGGTAATAGGCGCAATTGATGGGACGCACGTAGCCATAAAAGTTCCTTCCGATCAAAAAGAAGCTTACACTAATAGGAAGATGATTACATCCGTAACGCTTCAAGTCACTTGCAACCATAAAATGGAATTTATTAATTCTTTTGCTGGGTTTCCAAGCTCAGCGCATAATAAAAGAGTATTCAATAATTCGGGCATTTATCGTGACATCACCGATTTCCATCATTATTCTTCCCAAATGGTGAACGAATTTTGGGTGACAAGGCGTATCCGCATTTCAAATACTGCGTGGTGCCTTTCATTGGCAGAGGAAATTTAAGTGATGTAGATAAACATTTCAACAAAGTTCATGCAGCAGCAAGGAATTTTATTGAAAGAAGTTTTGCGCTTTTATTTGGGAGGTTTAGGAGATTGAAATACATTGAAATGAACGCTTTCTACATGTTTCCGTATACCATATTAGCGGCATGTGTACTTCACAATGTTTGCCTTAAATTTCCTGATTCTAGAGTTGACACGTACCTTGATGAAGGGCTTTCGAATGTTCGCCGGAATGGAAACCAAAATTCGGATAACTCATTCGCACAAATGTCACAAGAGACAACAACAAAAGATGTTGAGCATTTTAGAAAAGCTATTACCAGGGAATTGTGGGGCAGTAGGAGACGTTGAGGGTATATTAAAGAAAAGGCGTGGAACATTCAATTGTAATTTTTTTAAATTTAAATACAAAATCTATACTCTAAATTAATACTACTTTACGTATTATAGATATACTAATTGTAAAAACTATATTATTAAGGAATAGTCATCAACTGATTCCATAAAAATTTAACATAAAAATCTGTTTTGGTATTTCCATACGAGGGTTGAGCACACTCAAATTAAATTAGTAATTCTAATTTAATTTGAGTGTGCTCAACTCTCCTATGGATAAATATGGATAAACTTAAACAGATTTTTATTCTAAATTTTTAATGAATCAGTTGGTGAAATTAAGCTATTTTTATCTTAACACTAAAATATGATCACTAAAATTAAAAAACTACAACTACATCTTATCAAGTAATTACTTTGTCATACTTTTATATTCAACCACGGCATTTTCTTGCGCTACTTCTGCTCGTTCCTTTGCTATTACTGCTCGATCTTGTAGTTTCACTAATTCTTTTAAAATTTCTTTTTTCTCGTCATGCTGCTGTCTCCTGTCCTCTCTGCCCTTTTCCAGCATTTCCTCAATCGTCTCTGCCACAGACTTTCGACAACGTCGCCTTGGTGTTGTTGGCTGCAACAGTGAATTAACATTCTCCGCTTCTTCTACACCAATACCCTGTTCGGTTTCCGCCGCCGCTCGTGAAGTGCTTGGCTGAGGTTGCCTTTCCTCTACTTTCCGTTGAGGTTGCAGTGTTGTATAATGAGCTGAGTCAGCTCCACCGCATGACTCCGGTTGAAAATTTAGAGACATTGCCTCAAAATACGGGAAGTGGTAACGGTCAGCTCCAGTGGAACGCAAGTTTTCATTTTTTTGAGTTGAAGAACTAACTTTTTTCCCCGTAGATTGAAATCAACCTCAGCACAGCACTTCTACTCCATTTCTTTCCAGTTAAACAAAATTGCATTAATATATTTGTTTAAAGTATTGCATAATATTGGTTAAAATAAAAAAATATACTGGTAACAGTTACTGTTACGGATTTATCAGCAATGGTGTGTTGTCGGTAGCCATCGGTAGCCATTAATCGGGTTGTTAACTCCGCTTACAAGGACATTGCACTCTTCTATTCGTAGCGAGCATTAAAGTCTACATCGACGGTGACTTAAACACATTATGTGAGTGGCTAAAAATTTATGTATTTTTGCTAACGTTAGTCAAGGTAATATGTAATAGCAACAACAATTAGTTACTAAATAATTATAAAAAAATAGCTAGTGGTAAGATTTAACAGATTTTTCACTATGTATTTGGACACTGATTGAAAACGCGTTGAAGTAGGGTTGAGATTTTGTATACGGTATTTTTGACAATTCTTACGATGCCCTAGATGAATGCCAGTATGTACGTATGTATATAGTTACCACTCTGTGCAAGTTTCATTGTTGAACAATTTTTGATATTTTTTTCTATAATGGTTAGTGAAAAATTGCCGCAACAATTCCAAACATGCAGGTGGAAAATCATTTTTCAGGCAAGTATAGTTACGATTTATTATTTTATGTACTTTACACACATATTTATATTTAAATAAATTAAAATCAATAACGAAAACGATAAAATATCGAAAGATCGTTTGCCTACCTCCGCTTCACCGAGATTTGTTTATGTTTACCATACACATATCTACAATTTAAGATTTATTATTTACAATAGAGCAGGTACACAAAATTCATTCAAATGTAAGGGCTTTCAGTTGAGTCGTAAATGAACTAAGCGTCTATTAAAATAATAATTTATATTTACCACCCACGCCGCTTGCGTTCTCTTACAAATTGCTGGATTGCAACGATGTTGACGATGTAGCTAAAGTATTTGGTATAGGTTTCCGCTGTGGGGCTCCTTTTTTGTCTGCATCATCGCTGGAGCCGCAGTGGTAGTATTGGAAATTGTTGCATCAATTGGCTCGGAATTTTCCTCACTTTCCGGAAAATTTGCCATCAAATGCTCCGCAATATACGGAGTAATTTCAACAATTAAATGCCTCCCTGCATTAAAATATAATAAAATTAATTAACATGTTTATAAGAATACAATTTAATACTTACCTTCTTCAACTGCTAACACATCAAAAAAAAAAAAAAAAAAAAAAAAAAAAAAAACTGTATTTCCCACAAAAATGGGTGAATTTGCTTCATTTAGCACAATAGTTATATTTTTCTCAGCCGCGCTTGCCATTTTTCCACTTGTCACCACCGAACTATCAAATGACTTTAAATCGACTACGATCGACTATCCTCCTGAGCGTAGTCGAATGTAGTCGACTATTTGCTACCTTCAAAGTGCGGAGTGAACGATAGTCGTTTACAGTCAAAATTTGGCGGAGTGAACGCTCGGTAGTGACTCGTAGTCGACAAAAGTCACTATTTCGGTGGCAGAGAACGCGCCCATTGACACTTCAACGAACATAAGAATGCCGGTGTATTTGGGCCTTGAGTCGGATATACACGGTCAGATGTGTATGTGTGAAATTGTAAGTTGTAACAACATTGTTGGCTATTGGTGGAAATTCGAGATTTGATAATTCAGACTTTTGCATTTTGTTACTGTTGGATAGCGTCCCCTGTTTTAGCCAAACAATCACCATAATTATAGGGAGTTGCTGCAGATAATTGGAAAAATATAAGTTATCGCCAAGGTCGAAATAGCGGCTCCTTGGTGTGAGTAAAACAATTTTCGTTACTTATGTAGGTATTAGTGCGAGCCCCGAAGTAGGCCACGCTTGCATGCACAAAAGTTTGGCCAGTTTGATGTGATATTAATTTATCTATGACAGGCCCTATTTATATGACCATTCTTTTGTAGCTGCCGGAAATCGCACTATCCAGTGATTTATGGGTTTCGTGACCTATCCCTTTTAGATAAAGTTTCGAATCCACTTGAGAGTTGCGCTAGATCATGAGGGTTGAGAATGATCTATCCCCAACGAATGAGGTCTGGAGTTCTCCAACCTAGTGAAGATCAGAGAGTCTATTGAAAGAAAAGAAAATTTTAGCGAGACATGGAGCGTGTCACCTTTGAAAGTCGTTTCGGTCTGTCGATGGCCGGCAATAGGATTAAAATCCAACTGGAGACGGCGCTCTCTTGCACAGAGAGTGCATAAGCCGGAGCTAGCTTTATCCCCAAGGTATATAGCTGTGGCGTCTTCTTGATTTGTCGGTTATTCGGGAGGCTCTGTGCAGTCTGGTTAAAAACGTTCGTCTTATCTCCTACAGCGAAGAACGGAACCGGCTAATGGAATTATGTGAAATGCAGGAAATATGACAAGGTCAAGGTTAACATTAAATCTAGTTAAGAATCTGGAAAAGAGCAGTCGTTTTTATCCACAATTAAACGAAAGATGTAGATATCATCAGCATAACAGACAATTTCTTAACTGGTCAAAATGAACAGACATGATGGATACAAATGACGAAAAGGATCCAAACAAATTGGCTACCTTACGGAACACTAAAAATGTTTTTGATTTTTGAAAAAATCCCTCGAACGATCTAAGTATGGTTAGAAAAGTAAGACTATAAGCATGTAATAAATAGAAAAGGAAAACCAGCGTTAGTGAACTTGAGAGCCAAAGTACGGTGCTTAATTTTACTGAAATCGCACCCAATCGCAATGGTTTTAGAATTACTAAAGTTTGTATCATCGTGATTCTCTTACAAATATCGATTCTAAAGAAGACACTAAAAAATTAGCAATGGTAGGGGGTCATTGCTTTGCATCTCTCAAAACTCAAAGGGGAGTAATAACCCTTGGCTTGGACTTCACAAATCTCAAGAATCAATCACGCTCAGAGTGCAAGGACGACCTTATTGTACTTACATACATATTCCGAGTAAGGATGCTCGAATCTCAAGAAAATGCATTGTCGTCAGAGGTAAAGTACTCCCCAAAAAAGATGAAACGCGATTTTGGATTGAGGAACTCTACGTCCAAATCTATATACATATATCCAAAATTGAGCCAAAAAATATATCTATTATGCAGCAGATCCCAGCATGTGGTTACTTAAAAAAAGTACGTGCCAGAAGTAAACGATATAAAGTGAAAAAATTGAGGGAGCAAAACTGTTAAAGTTCAATAAAAACATTTCTTGAATCTATATTCAAGATCTTGATGACAGACAGAAAATTCTGACAAAAATGGGAATAATATTCATACAAAGCACAATCATAATAACGAAAGTGAAAAGAATTTTTCTCAAATTTTCCGATGGCAAAGTTTTCCCCGGATTGTCCCTCAGTCATCTCTCGTTTCTATGGAACTTGGTCTCTAGCTCTTGTAGTTAATAGCATCAATGTAACTCCGAACTCTCATTTCACAAACTCCTAGGCTTACTTTTACTTTTTATTTCAAAGATTTCCACTGAGATTTCACAACTAGAAATTTAGGTTATGTATATATGTACACAAAAAATGATGAATCTCAAAGACAAAGATTAAAACGACATATTAAAGAGATTTTCTTGTAAACTTTTTTTACATTTGTTTTATATGCTACGAGACCACATCTACTATAAAAATGAAATAAGTTCTAAATTTTCCAACCAACAAAGAAGACCGACCACTGCATTTTTACCATAAAAATTCTTCTTTTTGAGAATATACAATTTAAGTTTCCTTGTGTTTTTTGGTTTCAATCTCCTGAAAATGCAAATAGATTTTAACTGAGAAATGTTTTGGACAATTGGATTTAAGTTTTTTTTTTATGTCGATATTTGGTGATTTTTATTGTATCGTCTCGAAATCTTTCTATAAAAATTCAATATGAATGCTTGCAGTATAGCTCATGACGAGTTAGAAAAGTTCTTGACGATAACCTTCCTGTTTCGGTTCGAGTAGCAGTTCTATTAATTTGAGTTCTGTAGTTTCCTCGAAAAACTTATTTCCCCGCTGCTTAACGTGTGTAATTAGTTCAGTGCTTGCTACAATGACAAATTCGCAAGTTTTATTGTTCAATGCCTCACAGAAAATGCAATAATAAAAACAAGGTTTATCAAAACGTTGCTATAAGTCAGCAACCGATCAAACGAACCTTAAATGGTAGGAGTATCCTACTCCAAAACAACAATTTTTCATTCATTTTAAATAAGCAGCCCTCGTATGCTTAAGCAGCCCAGTCAATTACTTTGAAATGAAACAATTTTACCAAAAATACTATTGCATAAATATATCGCATACCTAGACCATGCAATGCCTGTGATTAAGTTGGACCAGCAAATTTGTGTTCGGGTTTTATTAGTAGAACCCAGATGCCTCATTTAAAAATCTACCAACGCTACTGAACCCATAGTTCTCAGTAACGCTACTTAATCCTTAGTTCTCAGCTTTGTCAACTCTATCTGCAGGTGTGGTTCTGGAATTGTTTTCTTTTTTAATCTCTGTGCAAGTTTATATATCCATGTCCCATATACGCATGCACGCGTACCTTTTAACATCCAGCGGAGTTACGTGCAGGAGCAAGAGCAACGTATATGAAGCCAGAATGCAGATGGGTGGTGTGGTTGTTTTGCATTCATTCACATTGGGACGAAAAACCGCCGCTTCTGAAAGGAGCACAATTTAGGCACTTCTCCAGCCGCCATCATTGGTAGCTCTTTAAAAGCAGATTTACTGATCTATAAAAAAAAAGACAAAGGGGTAAGTAATAAATACGTAGATTATTTCTCGTCTACAGCAGACTGATTTTCATTGAAAATAATTTCAATGAATTTCTAAAATGCATAGAGAATGCACAAACATCGAACTTTTTGACCCAGCCATCAGAGATGTCTCATCAGTATGGTTATTTCTGAGCGTCTACCATAGAAGTTAGATGATAGGGTCACCGATACAAATACTTTTTATCAAAAGTAAGTGTGAGTCATATGGTAGCAAGAGTTTCACGTTGCAATTTTCATATGGGTGATTCTTGGATAAACCAAGAACCACACTAATGAGACCTCTCTGCACTTATTTTCTGAATATCAGTCTGCTGTAGACGAGAAATAAGGCACCTATAGGTTTTTTTGAAAGGCCTCAATTTTTTCATTGAAATTCATTGGAAATGTTTTCTTAGAAATTTACGGGAATTTTTTCCTTAAAATTTTTATGCGTTGTTGAAAGCCGACAAGGGGTGCTTGTGCCGCTAACATTTTTTATGATCGTGACATAATCAATATTCATTGATTTCTTCTTAGAAGTTTACAGAAAATGTTTCAGTAGAATTTTTCTTCACACTTGGTAACCGACTGGAGTTATTTCAGAAACAATACTTTTATTTAAGCCGTTGTAGGCCTTATAATAATACATAAAATTATAAAAGGGAAATTTTAAACAGAGAGCGATGTGTGCAGTGGTGTCAGTGCTGTCGTTTGTACTCCGATCGGAGTATTTGTACTCCGAAAACTAATAGCGTACTCCGGTACTACTCCTTTTATAAAAGTACTCCGCTTTTCAGTTCTTCATACTTAAAACTCTTATATATGTTGTTAGCAAATAATCTAAAATGTTTTATTCACCTTCATTTAAAACTACACATTCGTAGCAAATTTGAGTAATAAAATCTATTAACGAGTCCGGTTGAAAAGTTTGTTTGGTGCCATGTTGTACTTGATGAAATATTCCAAACAGCAGCTAAGAGCTAACACATTCCTGTTTTATTATTTTTTTCTGCGTTGGCGTGCAGCGCGCTAAAGTGTAATCTGATTTGTTTTAGCCTATTACACCTATCTAGTCATGTAATTATGATTCGTTCGTTAAACGCTGTGATTGAGTTTATGAAGTGAATAATACTCTACTTGAAGAACTCCAGAAAATTCAATTCTAGCCCAGAAAAAGTTTTTTTGAATCACTCTTTGCCATTTCCTATGTCTTTCATATTTTCTTCATTTTCCTTCTCACAAAAGCTAAGTCCAATTAACAGTAAATTTTTCATGGAAGGTTTGGTTTTTGTTTATGATTCGGCGAAGGTATTTAGTTATTTAATTTAACTATATAATTTGTTTAATTTAATTCAAGTGTTTTAAAAATGTTGATTTTTTGTAATAAAACATTTGTGAACTGTGACACAAAGGAAAAAACTTGAGAATAGTTCCCAATTTTCAAAATACGAAATTCAAGGAACTTACAGCCTACGTACCATCCCTGTGGACAATTGTAAGGACGACGATTAAGATTGTTTTCTTCTGTTGAAAAACTAACGAAATATTTCGTCAGTAAAGCTGATTTTTGACTTTGGTTTTTGACTTCTTGTGGACAATTCCACAGAAACAGTGGTATTTGATTAAAGAGCACAAATTTTGCAAAATACGAAATTCCAGGAACCTCCAACTAACACCGTCTTTTTAATTAATGCTCATCGGGTTGTTAGAAGTTAAATTTTCAAGTTGGGAGCTAAATGGGTTTCGAGGCGAGATCATTTTTTGTTTGTCTAATGAACTGTAAGTGGGTCACATTTGAGAAGACAAAAAATATGTCCTTGGTGAAAAATTCTTACGGGACCAAGGATAACGAAGTAGATTTGTATGACATTTTTTTCCTAAAAAACCAGACGTTAACGAAAAAAACAAAATTATCGTCTTCAAACCCATTGAGATCTCAATTTAAAATTAAATTATTAAAATTACATTATTAATTTAAAAATAAAGCAAGGAAAAATTAAGAAAATGCATTTGTAGAAATTCAAGGATAAAGGATATATTTATTATCCTTAATTTTTTCTTCTTCTAAAAGGCATATCTTTTTTATAATTTGCCCTTAAGAATTGTACTTTCATCTTTAAAATAACCTAAAGGTTATTTCTCTGTGATAATCAGAACCAAAGTTATGATTTTTTAAATATAACTCAGCAGACCAAAAATCGGCATATTTTAAGGATTTCAAAGTTCTTTAATTCATTCTGCACATCACAAAAATAAATAGTTTCAGCAAAAGAATAACGAGATTGGTGATGGTCGGGTTAGCAAAGTGCGAATTTTTATCGATTTGCTGTGGAATGACCCTAATGAGTAATGAGTATCGATCATTATTTATAATGACCCCAAAGTTGTTTCAGATATATAGTTTACTAACTATTCCATATTTATCGGGGAAACAGAACTGTGAAGTGCAGAGTAAAAGTCTAATGTGATCAAAATCAATTTTGCTAATGGAAAAGTAAGTGTCAAAGCATCCAAAATGTATGTCCATAGGTAAAGTACTAAAGTCAATTCTTGGCAATATTGCAGATATAGTATTAAAATTTCTAAATGTAGTAGTTGTGGTGCAAGCAATAGGAATATGACGATTGTATCCGAAGATCAAAGGCAATCTAGAACAATTATTCCTGGAATTTCAAACAAACATAAAAAATATAGAAAACATAATTTCTAGCATAACGACTGATTTAGAGCACGACGACCAGATATGTCAAGAAACCATTCTTTGAAATTCTATGGAAGCTGTTTTGTCGCCAACAAAAGTAATACTTATAATAAACAAACTAAGCGTGTTCAAAAATGTTGCTCTGTGTGCACACAGCCTTATAAATAACAGGCGGTTTGGTAAAATATGTTTTAATGTTATTGCAAGCAAGGAAAGAAACTCGAATTGGTCTAAGACCCATTTTTACAATACCCAAGATGAATTTCGTATGGTCACCCATCTGTGCAAGTTTGATTTTTGAACACATTTTTTAATTTTTAATTTTATAGGATTTCGTATTCTGAAGAAGTTTTCAGTACATGAAAACCATATAAGATTGATCATTTTCATAGTATACGTAAAAATCCTAAATTTTTATATCGCAAAACCAAGAAGGCGTTGCCCGATTTAGTTCATTTTTGAAATCATATTTACTATTTTTATGAAAACACTATGTACAAAATTTCAGCTCTTTACGTTGACGAGTTCTCAGGCAATATGAAAATATATATATAGTGAAAAGGGAAATTTTTCATGGCAACCCTACGGAGGAGTTACCCACATGCAAAATTTCCGCTCACTAAGTACACACGCTCTTTAATTTTATACAAGGATGTCTAATCCATTTTGCTCTACCAGAATTATTTCTGTGCATTACTAATTCAAATATTGTAAAAGATTTGAAATGCAGAAAAACTAAAGCGCCTGAAATTGCCAATACAATTTTGCATGATGACTGTATTAAAATCCTTACAAATATTTTTAAAATTCAAAAGTTTTCAATAATTAAACTATGATCGAATTTATGTAGTTTATTAGTATACACCTGTATTGGTTTGCTTTATGCAGGTATGTTTTTCTCAAGAATAGTTTTTCATAACAGAACCTTTTTACTTCACCCAAGTATGATCTGAATCAAAGCTATTAATTAATGAATCTTTTAAATCCACAGCTAGCTGTCAACTAAACTTAAGAAATTCTTACCGCTGAAAAAAGAAAATTCATGGGAAAATCTTAAAATAATAACCAGTAAAAACCAGTAGTTTCTATAACAAAAAAATATAAATAATGTAATAATAGGAGACATAAAAAGATTTATTTAAATATCTAAATATGAATCGTTTTAATGAAAATGAGTTTTATTCACATTAATATGATTTATGGACATTCCATTCAAATTAAATTTAATTCATTAATTTTCGTTAGTCGTGTACTCCGTTTTTTCCGAAAGTACTCCGCTTTGGCAGCAAATTGTACTACTCTTCAAATTTTCCAAACGACAGCACTGAGTGGTGTTGTTAATGTCTGCGAAGGGATACTACGGGCTCTGCCAATATCAAAGAATAACTAAATAAAAGAAAGGACACTAAAGAGTGTTCGGATTTTTTTCCATTTAAATGTACACGGCGAGAAAAGCAAGGAAGGAAGAGAAAAAATTAAAAAAAAAATCAACCCCTCTTTGAACATTTTACGAATAAGACAAAAAATGTGAAAGCGAAGATCACATGCAACGACATGAAATGGCAAATAATTTATTTTCGTAAATAAGAGAGAATGGGCGAAGTTTTCTGATTTTACGCTCATAAAATGTTCCCGCGTTTTTATGGAAACACGATTTTCAGAAATTGTCTAAATGTTTTTCGCAGGAATTCTAATGTTTGTTAGTGTAATCATATGATATGTGAACAGCACGTTTTTATACCCTAAATGAAATCTAAAGGGGTATACTAAGTTTGTCATTCCGTTTGTAACACCTCGAAATAATGATGGTAGAGCAAAATGGATTGGACACCCACGCATAATATTAAAAGTTATTTTGATTTTTGCACGTCCGTCCGTGCGCACGATAACTCGAGAACGCGTACACTTAGAGAGCTGAAATTTTGTACACGGACTTTAAAAAAAAAAGTTAAGTTAAGTTCGAAAATGAGACAAATCGGGCATACAAAAATTTCGTTTTCCGTTATATATTTGAACACTGCCTGAGAACGAGTAGCCGTAGAGAGCTGAAATTTGGCATATGGTGTTTTCATTGTACTAGCAAATAAAATTTCAAAAATGAACTAAATCGGGCAACCCATTCTTGGTGTTGCCATATAAAAAATTAGGTTTTTTATGTATACTGTGAAAACGATCAGTCCAAGACATTTTTATTGTACTAAAAAGTTCTTCAGAATATGAAATACTATAAAATTGGTTATAATCATTTTTTCTGTCCGATGAACCGTTCTAGAAACATATGCGAAAAACCACTGCAAAAATCAAAATTACTCAAATGGGTGCCCATACGAAATTTCATACGGGCATTCATCTAGGGCAGGAGTGGCCAAAGCGTTGAACGCGGTCGACCAGTCGACCGCGTAACTATTCCTAGTCGCGCGCCTACATCTCGGATGCCAGTCCCACACAGCGTGCGACAGACAATATAATGTAGAGAATCTCTAAATTTTTTCTTAGAAATTTATTGGAAATTTTTTTTTTCAGAATTTTTATGTATTATGGAGGCCGACAAAACGGCACACATGAAAGTATTGTATCTGAAAATACCTCCGTCGGCTATCAAAGTGAATAAAAATTTTGCCGAAATATTTTCTGTAAATTTCCAAGAAGAAATGAATGCTTATTGCTCGTCTGCTCGTCTGCGTTCATAAAAATTGTTAGCAGCCCAATCACCCATTGACACTCTCCAATAATGCATAATTCCAAGGAAAGAATTTCCAGTTAATTTCTAAGAAAAAGTTTTCAGTTAAAATTGAATTAAATGAATTAAATTTGCAACTTCAAGGAAAGAACAAAACATTGACTGAAATGGTTAGCGACGTGAATGCATTCAAGGGGAAACTTACATTCCTAGAAGCGCAATTGAAGAAAGGAGATTTAAAACAATTCGAAAATATGGCAGCTAAATCTACAGATAAAAACTCATATGAATGCAATGAATATGCTAATAAGTTGTCTCTATTACGAAATGAGTTTGATAGAAGATTTAAAGATATTTCAAAAATAGAGGATATAATATTATTCATGTCATTCCCATTCAATGATAAAATAAACATAGAAGAAATATCAATAAAATTAAAAGAATTTTTGGATGTGGACCAAATACTAGTTGAGGATGAAATCCTAAACTTAAAATGCGATACTTTTTTGAAATCAAGAGCTTTGTCTCAAAATAATTATTGGAATTTACTTTGTGAAGAAAAATATCCATGTTTATGGGAATGTGCAGCATATTTAACAACCTCTTTCGGTTCTACCTATCTCTGCGAAACAACATTTTCTACCATGAATGCAATCAAAACAAAACATCGCTCCCGTTTGACAGATGATCATTTGGCAGCATGTTTACGAATAGCTATAAGTACATATAAACCACAATATGAAAAGCTTATCGAAAATATGCAATGTCATGTTTCCAGCGCGTCCTTTGATACGACTTAAATAATAATAATTAATGTGTATTTAAAATAATATTGTTTGCATTTATAATAAAAAAATAAAAGAACATATTGTTTTATTTATTAACTAATTAGTATATGAGAAGAAATCATTATTTTCTCTTATTAAAATAACTTGATATTGTATATGTTTAGTATTATCTGTGTTTATTTTAAACTTATCTTTGGCCTTAAATTACTACTTTTCTTATTGTCACTTAACACTCAGGATGTTGGTAGACCACCGCCTATATTTAAAAAAATAAGTCGCCCGTAGTGATCACAAGTTTGGCCACTCCTGATCTAGGGTATCATAAGAATTGGGCTTAGACCAATTCTAGCTTATTCACTTGTTCTGTTTACATTTGTTTTGCTCGAAAGAGATTAAGTGGGGGAATCTCATGCTGGATTCGGGGAATTTTATTTGACAGAAATTTTACATCTCCTTTTAGTGCGTTGTTCATTGCGAAATTTATCTTTCTCTTGCCAAATGGAGGTAGGGTTACCCAATGTACATTATTATGAATAGTTTGAAAGAATTTTGAGGGATTTAATAAGATTTTGTCATTCGGGTAATCCTACGTTCTCTCGATTTTTGTTTTTAACTCGTTATCTCAGTCGCACTACAATAACGCATAGCCAAGTTCTTTTCCCACATTCATGCAAAAGACAAAAGTATACGAGATTACCTCTTTCAGTCTAAAAAACACGGAAAATTTCCAATTTTGTTCGCCTCTGTCTCTACTTATATTTATTTATACTTTGGCCAAAACCCTCGAGAATACTTCCCAAGCCATGAAACAGAAATCTATATGTGTGCGTGCTTAGTCCGTTTTTAAAAAGTTCTATATTGATACTTATGAAAAAGTGCTAAACATTGGTTTTATATATGCTATAGAGCCTAAACTACTATCCATAAAGGAAAATAGTCTTCTAGTAATTTAAAGCTTGGTTCCTTACCTTCCCAAATGCTCCACTTCCTATATACCTTACTTAACAAAGTAATAAAATAGTTTTGATTACAAAGTAACCTTACCATTTTACGCTCAATACCACTCAGCTGAGTGATAATTGCATGTGTGTATGTGTAGCCGGAGTCCGAATCTGTAGGCAGCTACATTCGATATCATCAGCCCACGGCATGCCATGACGGCACAGCGACATTACAATGATTACTCAGCTGAGAATTTTTGTTTGAGGAATCGTAGTCGTTTAGTTAAGACAATTTTTTTAAATAATTTTGTTAGGAAAGGTATGAAAATTTTATTACGGTTCGGAAGATAAGAAAGGAAGCTTAAGATTAACAGAACGCCATTTTTCTGTATGAATAGCAGTTTAGGGCGGAGGAGCTATTCAAATCAAACTTCTGTAACTTTTACATAAGAACACTGCAAATATTTAGGGCCTCGCATGCGGTAGGGACGGAGTCTGTTTCATGGCTTGTGAAGTATTCTCGAGGGTTTTGGATCTGCCAACAAATCCCTGGAAGCATTTTTCTGGTATAACACAAAGCTGTGCATGCGTGCGATATCTTTATGTTATAGGTATTATTTTTGATTTTTGTTTTTGGACACACAGTGAGCGAAATTCTCATAAAAAAATTGATTGTATTCTAGTATTTTTGATAAAAGTATAGAAAAAAGTTACGAGAAATATAATTCAATCGGAAATATTTTATTACGTTTATTTAAATTCAAATTAATCTTGAGCTTATGTTAATTAAGTAATTACAGCTTCAAAAAAATAAATTGAACAAATCGAGAGCGATATGGGAATTTCGACATAAAAATTGTTAAAATAAGCAAAATATGGAATAATAATTCATATGAATATTGAATGTTAATAATATGTGACGCTTCCATTTTAATTATTGACTTTATAAATTATGCTAGGCATTGAATTTATGATCTTTTTTAATGTTTTCGTTGATATTGAGGCCCAAGCCGATTTAATGGCATTTTTCAAGGCCTGGACGGTGTCGTATTGCTTTCCATTCCCGTAAACAGGCCTGGCAATAATGCCTCATAAGTTTTCTATGTATTTTAAGACAGGTCTGCTTGCAAGCAAGTTCAAAACAACAATGTTCAAAATCATAAAGCATTCTTTTACAGATCTGGTTGTAAGAACTGCCAAGGACGTATATATAAATTACGAATGGAGAGATTTAACCTAGTACGCTAATACCCTTTAGAGGCGAAAGAATAACGAAAATTAATGTGAACTCAATAATGGCAATTTTTGTGTAAATTTAATATATTAATTTATTAAACATATAATTTGTGATGACATTCCAATTGATTTGAAAAATTTTATTCATCTAAAAGAGCTATATTTAGATAATTGAGTTCAAGGTAATTCTCAATTAATGCTCCGTGTGTCTGCAGTATAAAACTTCCGAAATTTAAATCGTTCTGTTTGAATTATTTTTGAGCTCCTCAAACTCAACCGATATATACGGTCTTGTGAACAGCAGAGCTATCCTGCTGAAATACAAGATCTTCTCCACATAATTTCTGTGCCTTTTCCATCATTATATTTCTAACATATATCTATAGATTTCAGCATTCTTCCTTGCTGGTACCCAAGCAATTTAATTTTTTTTACAAAATTTAGAGACCCCGGAATGTTACCTTTAATTTTTATATTTTTAGATAAACCTGTTTTAGATGCATACCTTCATTACTTTTGCTAATTTTTCGTGGAATTTCATAAAATTAGGCTTGATTTCTTTCGCTAGGAGGAAAATTAATGAAATAATGATGCCTATAAAAGATAATATTTCAAAAACTACTGCATTTAGGCAGGTAGATGTGCATTCTCAAATTAATTAATTCCGCAGTTTCTGAATCTTGCAAAAATGCTGTATAGTTATCATGCATTTTGGCTAGAGAATCGTTAAAATTTGAAAAAAATTGGATTTTTTTTTCCAATTTTTTTACTTTGACGTCCTAAAACTTCCGACGGAAGGTGACAGGCATTCGTTGGAAAGCTGAGATGGTTTGCTATCATCTGAGATAAATCCGACCGTGATAGGGTATATATCAAGAAAGTTACAGGGTGTAAATTGGCAAGTACTAAAATTTAAAACCCTCACTACCGCCGAAACGACGCGCGTTACTTACTTCACTTTAAAAATTGTTGCTTTTCTCCACATCAGCCATCAACCCCTTGAGTTACGTGCACCAATTGTGAGAAACCCTGTATATATGTAAAATTGATAAGAAATACAGGTCAAGAAATCCGTACACTTTTTTAGGCAAGTACCACTAAGATTATATGTCGCTTCATAAAAATATGTACAATGATCCACTTTTGGGCACTTTTCCTTTATTTTAGGTATATACTATATATGTATATAACAAGAAATATGCTCTTGACTTAATTGCAACCACAGAAATGCAATTCATGAATTTCAGAACATTAAAGACAGAGGTGAAATACGAAAGCTAGAAGAAAGCTAACGAGATCCATAGACACATAAAAAAGCACAACAAATATCAAATAAATACATTTCTAGAACACTGTGAAAGAGTTACAATTACCTTTTTCAAAGAGAATCCAAACCTATATAAAACTAGATCTGACAAAGACTGTAGTAGTGACAAAAGAATACTACATAGCCATAACTGAACAGGTCTTAAAGGATTATAGCACATATATTTCCGTAGAAAATGACCTAACCATAAAACTGAAAAAAAAAAAACAAAAGCAATAGACTCGTTCTCAACATGGAAAACAGACACTACATTAACAAATTAAAGCAATATTTTATCGAAAACGACTTCCGAAAAGTACACGCAATATAAAAAATACAACTAGCCTAAAGGAATTTCTAGATAAAACTCTATTTAAGCCAAACGGTATTCTGGCGGTAAAACCATTGAAACTAAATGGACTCCAATAGACAAAGATCTGTTCAAAGAAACAGTCATCTTCTGTGTTATGGAATGTAACTACTTCTCACACAATAACAAATTCTATAAACAGAAGTACGGTCCAGCGATGAAAATTCACTCTCAGGTATCTTAGCAGAAATTAAATTAGGTTATATAATTGATGAAACCTTAAAACAAACGGAAATAGTACCAACTTTTTTAAGAAATTATGTGGACGACATTATTTGCGCTATACCCAAAGACTCAAAAATCAATTTTGTTAATAGCGCTCAATAACATACAACATCTATTTAAATTCGCAATAGAAAAAGAAATTAATATTAGCATCCCCTTTCTTGACATGTGATTACATAGAACAAGAAATCTGAACTTTATAACAGACTGTTATGACAAACTCTGCAGCTCTAATAGGATTTTAATCTAATATTCAAATCACCGGCATAACACTAAAATAAATACAGCATAAGCCCTCACCAGTAAAATCTTTAAAATAAGTCACAATATATTCTTATAAAAATACACAGGAATCGTTAAAGACGCCTTAATAAAAAACAACTATCCATCACATGTAAACCACACAATAATAAAAAGAGCAATAAGAAACAACCATTTCTAAAACTCGATACCCACCCTGAAAAATACAATAATATCAGATAATACTAATCCTATTTATACATCAATTAATCCCGTTCATATACCCATTATCCCCAAAAATTACGAAAATCAATAAAGCTGGTAATAACCAAATAAAAATAGCGTGCAAGTCAATAACTAAACTGAACAACAATTACACGAAAACCAAGGATCCGATTCCTACACAAGAAAAAATCAGCGTTGTAAACAAGGTCGAATGCGAGAATTGCAACGCTTCGTACATCGGTCAAGCCAAAAAACATACTTAAAACTAGCCTATCACAACATAAAGCGTATATTAATAAACAAACGCCGCGTTCATCACTAGCATCCCAATTATTAGAAACAGGACATGTATTTTCTTTCGATAATGCAAAGATAATACCTACACATGAAGAATAATAGAAAATAAAAAGTAAAGAATATAAATAGACTTTTGAAAAGGAAAAATTAATACCTGGCAAGGACCAGCCGGAAAATTTAGTTAAGGTTATAATTAAGAGAAAAACAAAAATTAAATACGAGATTAGGTGAAATTGCGAAATAGGGGGGTGGAGTGGGGTGTTAAGGGTTTGAAAGTGGTTTTTTGCGATTTTCGGCGAAATTTGACTTCCTAGCGGAAAATGTTGTTCGTGAACAACAACCATAATGCAAAAGATGTAAAATTCATCAGAATTTCACAAGTATTTTTATTTTTATAAAAAAATATCAAAAAATTAATTGTTCTACTTAATAACTACATATTGAACTTATTTTATTCAAATATACCTTTGCAGATTACTCATCGTTATACTACTTATTTAGTGAAAAAATAGCAAAATATAAATAAAATAAAAATTGTAATAAAATTGCAGACTGGGCCAGCGAGTCTTAACTCTACCTTACGAATTTCAGTATAGCACGTTGGATTATTGCCATGAAAAACTTAAGTTTCAAGATGATTTCCGCCACTGTCTTAATCCCTTAATAAACAAAAATGAAAATCATAAAAAAATATGAAAAATTCGTCATTCGAAAAGTATTTTTTTTTGTTTTTCTCAATTTTAAGCGGTTTCTTCCAAAATAAACCATCAACATATGAAGACCGTTTTAAAATACACATTTCAACGGTTAAAACGAGCGCAGATAGAATATTTAAATCGAAAAAAACACCAATAAAGTTTTCCGTGGAAGATTTTAGTTTTTTTTTCGAAAATTGTAAATATGTCGGAAACTACATGTTTCCCAGATTCCAAAAAAATTGCGCTTATTCAAGGTATACTTTCACTAAATTTCTTGTAATTTGAATTATTTTTACGTGAGCAAAAAATAAAAAAAACTGAAAAATCGGCTTTCCGCCATTTATTCTAAAAATGTGTGGCATGTTGAAAAATGCCTTATATGAAAGTTTTAGATATTTGATTATCTATTACTTTCACGAAGAATATTTTCCGCTAGGAAGTCACATTTTGCCGCCGAAAATCGCAAAACACCACTTTCAACACCTTAACACCCCCCCCCCCCCCCCTCCCCCAACCTTCATTTCGCAATTTCACCTTATCTCATGTTTAATATTTGTTTCTTCTCTTAATTATAACCTTAACTAAATTTTCCGACTGGTCCTTGCCTGTTATTGATATTTTCCATTTTAGCCTTCACAATCCGTTTTGGCACCAGCCTTACATACATACTGAACAAATTGAGACCATAGTATTAGTTATTTATGTAAACGTTTTCTTGTATATAACAGCTTGTCTTTCGTTGTAATTCTATTTTAATTTATTAACAATGTATTTTTATTTTTACTTTAATATAATCGGTTTTCTGTTCTGTGTAATTATTATTTATTATTATTATGTTTAAAAAATAATTTATACGCGCAGACAAAAAGGTATGTCAAATATTTGTACTAATTTAAAAAAAGTTGACTAATGTGCAATTTTATACAGAGCTCGTGAAGAAGGACCGCACTTGGACCCGAAACGTCGAGCAACAACAAAACGATCTGTGTTTTTTTTTGAAAATAATACCTAAAAATCTTAAATTTTATCTCTCCCTGAAGTAGGTATGTACATGTCTCTCTTTTCCTTTGTGATAGTGTAAAGACACAAATGTACAACGCACACTTATTTCACATAAATTTATAGTTAAGTACCGTAGTTATACACTCAGCAAACATTTGGATGAAAAATCTTTAGGGCTCTATCTGGATGATATTGGCAAAATATTTTCCACGAGAAATTAAAGCAAATACTGTGAAATGATTTCTTCTTTGTCTTACGTAGATGAAGAGAAGATGCAATTACAAACTGAAGTAATTACGTGTGTATATCGGACGCGATAGTATACCAAATAATACTCTCATTGCTCTGGAGAAACTCTCTAGAGCTGTAAACTCATGGCGTAGTCGACTATTTGATTACCTCGTCCATCGTTCATCTGCTAAAGTGTGAGACGTACGATGAAGCAAAAGCGACAGACGCCTTTAGGTGCGGAAGACCATGAGTTGTTGAAAGCATGCTCTGTCTGCCAGTCAATATAGGTAGATTAGGTCTCACTAACTTAGTTGTGAAATCAAGGTGTCTCCAGGTGCGTGCATTCCAAAGAGTGTTCTGCCAGAGAGACACCTTGATTTCTCAACTGTTGGTGAATATACTGGGAGGGATCGGCATAGAAGAGTATTAGTACCTGCTCTCTGTTCGACCAATCTATCCTTGTGACTGACCACAGGATCTAATCGCAACGATTTAGACCGGGAACAGAATCAGGCCAGCATTTCACCTTAAGTGGAACTTTGTACGGTACACACAATTCGCGACGATTCCAATCAGGCTCAATCCTGAATTAACAGATTCAGTATTTGGTGATGTTCGAGGTTTTGAAGCTGATACGCATCCACTGACGGTTCTCGAAGATATTACTGATAACTCTGGAAAGTGTCGAATAAACACTAACACTCCACAACTACACGACCTGGCTGTGTCTGCGCGGAAGAGATTTCGCCAAATTAGAACCGGTAACCCTGGCACAAAGTTGGAAGATGTTTTCCTTCTAAACATACCACCCACACACCTTTCAGCACACTTATAACACATATGCTCCGTGACATGCTTATGTTCATAAGACCTCCGGAGTATAAAGGATACAACAGATGGCGAACACATCTCGGGATGCATATGGGCGTATTGGGAAGGTTAACTTGCAGAGTAGTCTACAGTTATCCTTCTAATTAAAAAGATGCTGATCTAACATTCAAATTGTTTCCTCACAGTTTTATGCATCCTAGTCAGTTGTCACATATTGACCAGCAAGTTCAGAGGATCTGCGCAGTTTGTGCTGATGAATGCACCCTGTTTCACAGGTTCTTCACTTATCCAGCTTTGCAAAATCTAATGGAACCCATGCGTGATATATGTCAGTTGATCCACTCGAGTTTCAGCATTACCAGGACATCGTTTCTATAGGGACCAAATGTTTGTAGTCTGGCGAATTGTTTGATTAGCTTAGTGTTGACACTGGTCAAAACTACAATTCACTTGTACTACATGAGAGTCGAAGATGGGAATGAGAAAAACTGACCCACAACACCACGCACAAGCACTTAAGCGCCACTTCGTTGGCAGATTAAAGAGACGTATACGTTTGAATATCTGGCAACGAACCCAGCCACATGGTCAGTACAGGACGGTGCTGTTGTCTTTCGCTGGTGATAGCAAGCCACAGAATTTGCAACACTAGTCCACGGGCCTTATCCATACTTAGGAATCGTTGCAAGTGCTGTGGGAAGGACAAGCACTTTGTTAGAGATGATAAGCTGGAGGAATGATGAGGGCACTTTCTAGAGGTCTATGATCCTACAGGTTGCTCTCGCGGGGCTCTATAACGGTATCGCGTAAATTTTTACGTTCATTCGTTCGTTCAATTTGTTATTTTTAATTCAGTTTTGGTCACGGTGCTAAATTGCAAAATTTGTATGTTGAAAATTCGCCCGTTTAGAAAATAATTTTTTATTTGATTATTTTGGAAATTAGAACTTCTTGGAACTGCCACTTACCTAATTGTCACAATTGGGATTGATTTTAAGTTCTTGTCTATCCTTTAGATCCTTAGTCTCTTTTGAGGATTTTTTGCAGCTTGTTTTAATTTTTGCTTAGTTTTATTGTCTTTTGTGAAATTTTTTTGTTTTAATCGTTTTATAACTTTCAGTTTAACTACCATCTTTTTTATAGTTTATAGAGCCTTTTACCACTGATTTTTAAGACACTTTGAAAAGAGCCAAAGAGCCAAAAATGAAAGAGTCTATTTAAATAAAAAAAAACTTATTAGTTATTTTTATTAAAATGGCGAATGCAGACAGAATTCTTTTGTAACATTACCCCCAAATTATCCTAGGGCACCCATTCATAATTGAGATCCTTTACAAAGCCTATGACTATTTTTGTAACATCTTTGTAACATCCACTGGAAATAGGAATGCCTTTTTTAGAGGTTTTACCCTTAACCGGGCAAGAGCTTCACAGTCGCAGAGGATTGGTTCAACAGCTACGTCGTCTTACCAAAGTGGAGGTAATGCTTAGCAAGTAAGCCTCTTATGAACATTAGCTCTTTCCTGCTGACCTTGAGGAATATTTTCGTTCTGTGTTTCGAAAGCGTAATAAATTTCTTCGCTTGTATCAGCCCTGGGATGTTTTTCCAGGTTTGCAATAATTATTTAATTCTGTTTTGACTTGTGCCGAAAGCTGATTCCTTCTGTTCCCAGGATTATTAAAAAAAATGTTTTCCTCCTTCCTTTGCAAGGCGGTCGGCAGTCTCATTCCGTTTATGCCTTTATGCCTTGGCACCCAAATTAGCTTGACCTTAGCGCCCAAGTATCTTAGCAAATCAATAATCTGCCCCATATATGCGCCCATGCCTGCTATACCTTCCATTTTAGATCTATGTATCTATGGACCATTTAATATATTGTTTATCAAAAAGTATGTCACCAGAATGCCACTGTTGACAGTGCCCTTAGATAGCCTTGATTAGTGTTTCAAAGCTATAAGACATAACGTCTGAGATGAGTTTGACTATAAGATACTCTAGAAATTATCCAAGGACATTCAGATGGCTGACCAGAATGGCTGTGTTTATGAGTAGAAGTACTAGCATAGTTACAAATTATAAAAAAACAAAAACTAATTTTACAAAATGAAAAGCTTAACTGATATTTTGTTAAGCAATCTTTACATACAGGATTATCTTCATCAACTCTGAGCTATTGCAAAGGGTAGATGATAAATTGTAACCAACCTCAATCTATGACTGTAATTTAAACGTATTTAAAAAACACCTCCCAACTAAAAATGCTTTAAAAATAATTTCAGATGTACTGACAGAACCAGATGAAAGAATTCACAGCATGAGTTATTTGGTTCTCCCGACCGACACAAAAACAGCCTACATATGTTGAACACACTATCCTGGAATCCAAGTTGTATACAGGAACGTTCCCCATCACTTCGGTACCAACATAGCGGAACCTAGCAGAAAACCCTTAAACGTTCGCTGGTAGGAAAATCAATTTGGAAATAGGTCAATAAGATTAATATTTCACGAGTTGTGCAGAAAACTGGCTTTGCATGACTGGAATGCACTGGGGCATGACTGGAATGCACTGGGGCGTAGAACATCGTTTCAGCGTTAACAAATTATGCCGCCAGAGAGTAAAAGCAGCAGAAATTAGTGATACAATTAACTGCATCCTCGTTTGATTGCTTTTTTTTTCTCATTTTCCATTCCATATATTTATACAACTTTTTTCCGATACGTACCTGTTTGTGTGTGCATTCACGATGTATACCTAGTTCGGTTGAATTAATTCACTAGAGCTTTCAACAAGTTTTATGATATTCCTAGAACCCCTTGGGGCGTTTCATTTTAATTTTAGTTCCAATGAGCTCAAGGTTATTGCAAAAGGTTAGCCTCCTAATATCAAAGAAGTAACGAGCATTTGGAGGTTGCGGATGCCAAAGAAATCTTGAGAACTATTTAATTTTGATCGAAATATTCACTTTACGTTCTACACACTATTGCAGACACTTCAACCAGTCATGACAGCCTTGAGCACTCCATTCCGCACTAGTCTCAGAAAAAAGATTCTCGTAGGCCTCCCCCGCCGCTTGATAGTTCTGTGCTGCGAATCCATGTAGGTCTTTAATGCTTTATGAAAGGGTGACTGTCATTCGTGTTGCGAATGCGAGCTGAATATATACTACACAAATCTATACTTTTCAGAAAATCGTATTTTTTAAAACAAAATGGTGGACTGCCCCCTTAAGCATCTTCTGTTTTTCAGTGAAAAATTAAGAACACTAATATATTGCAAAGTAATTGAATATTCCAATTGTAACATAGTCTTGTCAAGTTCCCAATTTCCAATGTTTCATATTTGTAAATTCTTAGTGATCTTCGTGCTGCTCTGGATAAGGATTATTTTGCGATATTGCAGCTCCTTGTTTTCTCGAAGCCAAACTATTACTCATATAATGCTTTGGTTTCTTCAATTAAGCTGATAAACTTAAAGGTAATATACTGATTGATAGAAAGCAAAGAGTTTTCCCGAACATGTAAATTCATGACTCAAATCTTTTCACTCTACCAAGCATTACCACAACGCTCGATATTAGGTCTTACCCTTCTTTTGTCTAGCAATATTCCTTCATGCTATTCAGTGTAGGATAATGTACGGTAGGGTTAGATGGTGCACAATTATTCATCTTCGTTTTTTTTTTAAGCCCTATGGAGTCAAGGGTGGGCCAGAGCCAACTCGTATCAAGAAGCTAATCTTCGCTAAGTTGAATTAGTGATGTTGGTTTAGTGTAATGTTCTTGGAATGCATTGATCCATTATGGGATTCCCAAAAATAAAAATATTTGCTTTATTAGTGAGTTTTGTCAATATCCACACAGTGAATAGATTTTATAAAATCTTTTATGCATTCAATTTTAGGAGACACTTGTGTTGAATTTATATGGAGAAAACTTTTATTCAAATGGACTTAGATTTAGTGGGCATTACCTCCTGGTAACTGTAAAGTGTTTAGTGGGGCACTTACAGCGGTCTACAATATTAATTAATGGAAACGTTGCAGCTGATCGCGCCGTGGAGGCTACCAATGGCTTTATCGCACGAAGTTTCGCTCCCGATATGGACCTCTTCAGTGGTGTTCATAGCGTTGGAATTTTGGTGGAGTGTCTATATGTGCTTGTGTTAAGAGCACAAAAATTTGCTAGACGTGTTATTAAATTAGTATTTGTGGCTACTACAATTTGGGTTTGTGTGTGTGAGATTGTTTTTTGGTGTTCTCTTTGAGGGTTTAGTTTTGGGTATTTGTAAAATTGAGAAGTTTTCATATGGTGAATGATGCTTGGTGTTATGGCGTGTATGGATGGTGTCTCTAGCGACATGCAAGATTATTTCGTTTTCCTTTTTGTTTGCATTGATATTTGCTGAAATATATTTGTCTACTTTTTGACAGAAGAGTAAAAAAGCATTAAGTCTACAAATAAAATTATAAAGTATGCTGTTAAGTCAAAATTTAATTTTCTGTAATTAAAAGCAACGTTGGTAAATATTTGTGTCCTACACTTTAGCTACAACAATCGTACAGAACTTCAAATATGCTTCGCCAAAGTGCTTTAAAAACAATTCAGCTAAAAGGAAGCGCTTATTTCTGCGGACAAGCAATGTTAAAATTTATATGAAACTGAAAAACAATCGAATCGCTTTGTGCTTCTGTAGAATCGCTTGCAAGGACTTTTAAAGCGCTTTTTTTCCCGCTGGGAACACTAAACATCCTACAGACTGAATACATCCACAAACCAAAACACTAGACGCATCTCTTGCGAGGACTGCAGAACAAAAAACATTACATTTACAAAGAAACCAAGCATTGAACACACCATCCTAAGATACAGCAAATCCAAAAGACCTATACACATACACAACAATACACCCCAACCCAATAGCTGCAATGACACAACAATCGTCACCAAAATATTCGAATATCAACAAATGTTTCACTGATCTAAAAAAGCAAATAAGCTGCTATGAAATACTCCTCTGAACGTAATGGTACGTACGGGCGGCGTCAACATGTGATCACGTCGCGTTAAATTTGCTGGAATTTTTGAAACTACTTCCAAATTACTTCAAATTGCTTCCAGCGAAGCACTTTTTTGGAAGCAATTAATAACCCTGGTATAAGCGCTTCGAATCTGCTTTTTTTTAACCACTTGGAATTTTTCCCGCTGGGTTGTTTTGGTTCTATGGCATGCCTATATCTTTTACATCTGTGTTCAAATTGGTTGTATATGACAGTAGTGAGGTTGTTTCATCCATTTTTATACCCTAAATGAAATCTATAGGGGTATACTAAGTTTATCATTCCGTTTGTAACACCTCGAAATAATGATGGTAGAGCAAAATGAATTGGACACCCACGAATAATATTAAAAGTTATTTTGATTTTTGCATGTCCGTCCGTCCGTCTGTCGGTCTGTGAGCACGATAACTCGAGAACGCGTTCACATAGAAAGCTGAAATTTTGTACACGAACATAAAAAAAAAGTAAAATAAGTTCGAAAATGAGACAAATCGGGGCAACTCTTTCGTGGGGTTGCCATAGAAAAATTTCGTTTTCCAGGATATATTTGGAGACTACCTGAGAGCACGTCGACATAGAAAGCTGAAATTTGGTACACTGTGTTTTCATACTAATAGCAAATAAAATTTCAAAAATGGGCTAAATCGGGCAACCCCTTCTTGGTAATGCCATATAATAATTTTGGTTTTTTACATATACTTTGAAAACGATCAGTCCTAGACATTTTTATTGTACTAAAAGCTTCTTCAGAATAAGAAATCCTATAAAATCGGTTATAATCATTTTTTCTGTCTGACGAGCCGTTCTAGAAATATAAGTGAGAAATCAGTCCAAAAATCAAAATTGGTCAAATGGGTGACCATATGAAATCTCATACGTGCATTCATCTAGGGTATCATAAGAAGTGGTCTTAGACCAATTCTAGCTTTTTCACTTGTCTTTACTAAGTTTAGGATTTTACTGTTGTAATAGGGAGTATTTATTTCTGTTTCTATTTGTATTGTTTATCATGTTTGGTATTTTTCTTTGGTTTTTTATCTAAGATTGTACTTTGTGTACTGGTGTTTGTTTTTATTTATAACTCGTTGAAGGCTATCGATGATGACGGATTTCGGGGTAGCTGTTGTATGTCTTTCTGAAAAGTTCTTCCAGGATGTACAATATTGTGGTAATTTCATCTCTGAAGGTAAGATGGTAAGAAAATCCGAAATTTGTATTTTAGAAAAGCCGGGCAAAAGGTATAATTGGCCTAAGACTAATTCTTTCGATGCCATATATTCTCAGCCTACAGGCAAATCGCTAAGGTAGTTTTATGCATCTATTTCTAGAACAGTTTGTCAGACAGTAAAAATCGTTATAAAAAAAATCCATAGGGTTTTATATTCCGAAAACTTTTCCAGTACATCAAAAACTCCTCAGCTGACTAATTTCTATCGTTATCCAAGGTATAAAATAATGAGTTTATAAAATTAAAAAAATTGTTAAAATATTTTTGTAACGTAAATCGATGGGCATTTATAAAATATACAATATACAATATACAATTTGAGTATCACACGATCACAATATGAAGTACATCGACGTAGGGGAAAAAATATTTGATGAATTTGGAAAAATGTTGGTTATATTTTCGAAAATGTTCCCATTTCGAGCTGTTAGAATTACTCTTCCATTATATTTACATCTGTAAGATAAAAACATTGTACCATATACAACTGTGAAAAAAAAATCGCCGTCTAAGAAATTTGCTTGCATATAATTTGCAGTACCTACTATTACTACTGCTCCGTTCTTTTTTCCTGATCCTTATAAAAGGAGATGCACGGATTTATAAATCAATGAAAATCATCAAATTGACAGCTTTTCAAGAATTACAACTTTAAAATTAGAACCACATATTTTAGATCTATTTTGGCATTTTGCAAAAATTGAAATGCAATTTGATTATTTTCCCCCATAAAAAAAATCAGGGCTACCTACAGACGTTTTAAGAATGAAATTAATTTAAATTTCCAATAAACCAGTACAGTATAAAAGCGCAGCTAATACCTCCATATCAGTTGTATATCATTGCAAAATTTTCCTTCCGCGTGAAGCAATAATATTTTGTATCAAAAGAGCTTCCAAAATTAACACATTCATAGGCGTATTAATATATTTACCATGGTAAACTTTGGTAGTGTTGCATTTACTCCATTCACAAGCCTTGACATGATGTGATGCCTGCTGGTACCGTGGGCTCAAAATTCAATACACAAGATGCGAGCTCTGCAAGAAAAGCTTTGACGATTGCATCCAAACTTTCAGATTGAGCTTTCAAATATTGGTTCGCAAAGCAAAATTTGATCTTGTCATATCTTTAGCCTTTATTACTTTATGCTAATACGTAGAAAACCTATATATCCATTTAGTTTTTCTTCAATGTAAGTTCCATTTTGATGTTGTTTTCTATCTGTTTTTTCAAATTCAAATTCAAATGCAAATTCAAATTCAAATTCAAAGATTATTTATTACAAACCCCGGCGTATGCGCCACGCAGACTAGCGCTATATAATATTGAAATTTTAGAATCTCAAATTTAAGTTTAAGTGAACAATTTCTATTTAGATAATTAGAAGCTAAATATTAGGAAAAATATGGTAGAGCAAAGATACTCCGCTATTAAAGGTCGCTAGTAGTTAGTATTAATAACTAAGGCTAACGCCTTATAGCTTAGCAATACTAATCCTTATAAATATACATTAAAGTTATGAGGTAGAAGACCGTGTACCTAACAAATATTGTAAATAAAGCTACGACTGTTTAACAGTATTGCGAGGAATCTTCTGAGTCGGTATAAAGATAGGTTGCCTTACACAATAAAGCATTGACTATCACTTGGCCATGACCGGTTTATTACTAGCAATGTTATAGACTACGTCACCATTAATAGTGAAACAAAGCTATAGCTTTTTAACAGTATATGCAATGAATCTACTGATTCGGTGTAACAATCGGGAAATAAAACAGAATAAAATAAAATAACAAAAACAACATTAATTGACTATCCCTTAGCCTCATAGCTTAATACTAACACAGTTGTAAAATATGCAGTATGTACAGCCAATTATTATAGATACCTAAGGCCGAGTACCCTTGTGAGATTAGTATTTGGAACCTGGCTACACCTCTATCTTTAATTCCGGAATTCGGATCTCACGACATTGTGAGCTGTAGATGTGGATGACTCTAGCAAGAGTCCATATGGTTGAACATGTAAGGTGACGGGCTGAGTAGTGGGAAGATGTGACTAGTTGGTTTGGTACAGGCTGAATATGAGACAGAGGTTAGTCTGTTAGTGTGGAGAAATCTCCAGTGCCAGAGTTTTAAAACTTTTTAGTGTTGTCGCACCACTTACTAGTGTAGGCAGCATATTCCACATAGTGGTCACCTGGCCATAGATGCTACGGGATCCAAAGTGAGTGCGGGTGCGTGATTGTGTGATTCGTGCAGCACTTATCCTACTCCAGTTAAACTTGGCATTTACGAATCTAGGAAGCAGTTTCAGTATTGATCTCATGATAAAGGTAACCAGTCTTATTAAGTAGAGTTCGGGCAGAGGGCATGGGAAGAATAGATGCATGAAAGGAGAGAGTGAGATGTCGTCTAGGTTATGATTGATATCAGCTATGAGTTTGGAATATTTACAACTGATGACCCACTATATATTTGCAGGTCGTCAGCATATAGGTGAAAGCGTAGATCCGATAGTCATGTAGAGTCAGTGAGAACTGTCCATATATCATTCATGTACATGGAAAAGAGTATAGGGGCCATAACAGCCCCTTGTGGGACACCAGAGCCCACTTCCACAAGGGTGGATCTCTTACCGTTTGATTCGAAAACTTGCTGTCGCTGGAGGGGAGAAATTGAATTACCTGGTTAGCTTATTGACTAGAGAAGTGTGTGGTACTGATTCAAATGCTAGAGAATAATTGGTAAAATAATTTTGGGGAATCTAATCGGGGTGCCGTCTGAGCCAACAGCAGTGGATTTAATGCGCATGACTGCCACCAGCACATCGCTCTCAGTACAGTTCATCAGGGAGAACGCATTGTCTAGTCGTGCTTCTGCATCGCTGTTATCGTCTGGCCCCGCCATGTCTGTTCGGGTGTCGTTGTTGGGTGCTGGAGCGAAGAGTATTGATGTGAAGTGCGAATATGAACTAAAGGCTGCACCACTGGCGGACTAGAAAGAAAGCAGTTCTGCTCGCCCGGCTCGACATCCATTGAACAACGAGATTTAGAACCAAGCCCAAGTTCCTTAATCTTACCCCACTCAACCCCATTTTCAAAGTTGCGCCTAGCAAGCTCCTTAGTTTTGGAACGGATTAGGTAGTCAGTGTTGCTGCGTATTCTGCTGTACTCGGAATGGTTGAGTGATGTTTTGTCTCTTTTTCAACGTGTGGAAGCGATGTCTCTAAGCTGACTTTGGAGAATAATAACAGGGCGGTTGAAAACTCTTTCATAAGAAGACTTAATGGAAATCGTTTTTATTGGGACATGTAAGTTGAAGAGATTGTTCAGGGTGTTGGTAACGAAGGAGGCATCCAGCTCAGTGCCCGGGGGCTATGGATAACAGACCAGTCCCTGATGGAGACATCACTCCTGAGAGCATCATGCTCCACTGCTCCATTTGAGCGGTAAGCCGAGATAATACTAGCGCAGAATGAGGGGTCAAGCCCAACACTGTTGCACAGTGCAGGAAGTATGCTACTACTTTTAACGTCAAGCGCTCGTGCCGGAAGATTGCTAACAATTATGGTTTTCTTTCTGTGATATATCTTCTCTAGGTCTGCAGTCTTGTGCCTAGCCGAATCAAGCCCGGACACTAGAAAATATGGTTAATTCTTCGCGTATAGTTGAAGCTAAACCGGATAGGGTCTGGAATGATGCAGACAGCTCCGGTGCTGTTTGTAGTGCTAGCTCTGTATTGTAGGAGTATGTGGGTTGGCTTCCCACGGGGTTACCAGCCAAATAGGCTGGCTGAGATTGATTTACTGCAGAGAAATTTCTGTCATTTTCTATTACCGGGTCATTCGGTGTGGGCCTCTTAGAAGGCTTGAAGGGAGGTCCTTGGCTGCAGGATTGGTTGCCCACTGCCGGCCCCGTCGTCTTTGCTGGTTCCTAGGTTATAGCTGTGGCGAGATCTGCGGGGCACTAGCTCTTTTTAGACGGCTAGGGGCATTAGCAGTTAGACCTTTCCTTAGGTTCCCTGAAATTGCTAGACTTGCTGGATGCTTGGAGCCGTCGCCTGTGGATTTAGGGGGGACTGTGATTTTTCTAGTCACCTTAGTCTCCGCTGCGCCTTGTTTGCCAGTGTTTGATTTAGTTTTGGGGTTTGTGACTGTTTTGACTGGAATGTTTTTACATTTGCTACCAGAGCCAGTGCCTTTGCTATGAGTATTAGGTTTCGAAGCTGCGTTATCACTGCTGAGTGTACTGGGGACTTTGATGCTGGCAGTATTATTCGGCCCTCGATGCGTTTTAGTGAAGCGAATACAGTCACGGCAGAACCACGGCACCTTGGTATTATGATAGTGAACAAGGTGGTCCTTGGTAGAGATTTGCACTCAAACTATATGACTCCAGCTTTCACAAGTTAGACATTCTACCCAGTATATGCCAGAGTCTCCCAGGAACTTAGCGCTAGGCTCCTCCTTATTACAGACAGAACATTTAATTTTTAGGATAGTGGGGGAAGCTGGGGCAGTGGTTTTAGTATGTCTGGTTATCACCTGTCAACGATGACCAGTATAAACAATGGATAAAATAGAGTTGGGAAGTTGGTCTGGTAAAGGCGTGCCAATTGTGCTCACCTGCACCTTAGAAGCCAGTCTGTGTGTGGGCCTGGCTCCGATAAGAGAGTAGAAATTGTTGATTATGTTCAACGAATTATAGTGCAATTTGACAAGGTCTTTCACATGAGTGATAGCCAGCGTCCTCTCTTACTTTTAAGAAGTATAGGTTATAGATTATTTTGCGATAGGCACATCGTTTGTTATGCGCTACTGGAGATCAATTGAGATCTGATATATTATCCATTATCTTTCAATATTTGAGTCCAAACAACAACCAAGTAGTGCTTAGATTAATCGTCGATAATATGAGCCAATATAAAGCAATAAAGTAAGGTTATACTTAACTTGAATTGTTGTCGCAGTTTGTAGTTGAGTAGAACTGTGAATTCAGCTCTCGTGTTGATGCCAACTTCGAAAATGATACCGTGCCGCCCAGTCTATGCCGGACCTGGGATTATCCGTGCCTCCAGCAGCTGAAGTCTTCGCTGGTCACAAAGAAAGCCCCTTGCCGATTATGCTTGATTGCCCAGTCAGAGATCTAGTGCGATTTTAGGTGTTCTCTAAAGCGTTCAGAAGTTCTTCCTCCTATACCTACTTCATTTATGCAAATTTTAATTTTGGCCTCAGGGCGTCACCGTGTATCTCAATATGCCGTGAAAACTCGCACAAAGTGTTAAGCTGTAGAAGCACAGTCTACAGTTGTCCAGTAATTGTGTGAAAAGGGTACATGCACACTAATAGATAACACCACAAAAACAAGGCGTAATTCCTTATCCAGATATTGTAGCTATGTAGCATGTAATTTTTCCTATGCTGAAATTACAAATGCCGTCTACTGAGGGAAAACAGCACGAAATCAAGGTTTCCAGTAAGAGTAATTTAATATATGAACTGAGATCCTTATCTACTATAGAAGGAAACCAAGATGCAGAAGCTTGCTTGAATTTAATTAATTAAAGTGTCTCTTTGTTCAAAATGGCGCAGTACGCCAAGCCAGCGTTCAAAACTTGTTCGAACCAAATAAAACACGAAAGTTTTCACAGCAGCAAAAGAGCCAAAACCACATATGCATTTGATGAAACAGGACTCATTAAACAGTTTAAACCAAAATATGAATAACAAAACGCACAATAAATTATAATTAAGACGAAAAGTCTGAAGCCGCGGAACTTTGACACAAATGTTGACTTTGACAGCGCTTCAAAAAAAAAAAAAAATGTGTACGTTGGCTTCTTTGGAGTATATTATTATGTCATCAGCGTATATCATGATGAAGTCCGTGGCGATATTTTGTACACCTTTGTATATTTTTTTTAAGTGATAGTCAGTGTATACATTCGCGTATTTGCTGGATGTTTTTGAACCCGTTAGTAGAGCTTTAGTTTGGTTAAATAGCTGGCTGTTTATCTTGAAATAGTTCGCTATTTTAATGTTGATTTCCATCAATGCTATCATATTTTCTAGGTTATATTTTGATCCGATGTGTATTTTGATTGTTTTTTTCAATGACTTGTAAGAGGTCAGTGTCTACTATATATGTATATGTAGAATGTGCAACCTTAGTTTTGTTTTATGTTTCACTTTTTGCTACTCTATCTTATGATGCATGTGTGTAGGACGAGAGTAGGGTTGATGGGAAGGAGAGAAAGATAAGTTGAGGTACGAGAGATAGATTGAGGTGGGAGAGAGATATAAGATTGTGTTGCAAAATAATTGAGGATGAAAAGAATGACGAAAAAAATGATATGGACAAAGAATAGAAGGAAGATGAGGAGATGGGGATTTAGCATTGTTTGCGAATATGTTATATGAAGTCAATGATGTAGTCGCTTATCTACAGCCTAGCCTTTAGCTGAAGTCTGCCGATGGAGTACTAGTTTAAATAGAAGAACTAGCGTTGAAAAGTACTCGAATCCTGATGCTTCAGCCTCGAGCTGATACCCGCAGGAGGGTACCAATTGCACCATATGTCTTGAGGTGGTCGCAATAAAGTTTGGTAACGTTTAGTAACGTCCCCAATGGTTGCTACGATAAGTAATACTAATGTCAGCTAATGAGTCTGCAGCGGATTGATGAGCTCTGCAGTAAACAGACCCTGGAACACGCGGTATCGTCAGTGCTTAGCTACGTCGTGTGGACGGTAGCTGGAGGTTGTTAACACCAAGCTGTCTAGAGCTGAGAAGGAAGTAAATAAACGTGACAGATGGTCGAGGGTGGTGGAACTTGACTGGCTTTCATGGAAACTGTTAGCACTTCTTGTATCCTGTTGGTCTCGAGAGAAGTATTAGAAGATCAAGGCGACCAGATGTCGACTTAACAACCGTCCAGTACTAACCGGGCCTTAAATCGAGGCACAGTCAAACGTCCGTTTGTTAGTTCCTGTGAAACTGATGCCGACTTATGAGAACTGGTACGGCATCTCCTGCTCCGTAGTGCAGTCGTCTGAGAAACACATTCGACTCTTGCAGTCGATCAATGAGTACAAGTGACCCGGAGTAATTCTGTGAATAGAGTTATTTTTTCAAGCATAAAATGTTTATCCGTAGATATCCTTGTAGAGAAATGGAGACAAATAAATTCCAGATAAATTCTTATTGATGAACGTATTTATTGCATCAATATTACTAATTCTTCTCACATAACATAAAATCTTTTTTCTTGCTTAAACAAACAAAGCTGGCAGTGGGATAATACGCTAAGCAAGGTATTAGTAGCGCGAATTTGGAAAAAGCTATTTTACAGGGGAAATATAAGAGGGCTAAGACATCTAGGAGACATCAGAGAATGTCGAAAAAATGGCCCTAAAGAGTATTATAAGCTTCATCAAAGACCTTAAAGTCGAATGGGCGCCCTAGGGCATTCAGGGTATCCCCCGTAATTAATAATAATAATTAGGTAAGAGGGCAGTGAAGAAGCCTCGAACTTTCAACATTGCACCGCTCAGCCCCTAGGACATCGCCTTGGGCCGAGGAAGGTCATAAAGAAATTAAGGATCGATTGAAATTGTTTTCGCTCACCCCTCCACGCCCCGCTCTGGGCGTGGATTCACTAATAAAGAAATTTCAATTATTTACTCTGCCGAACGTTTAACTCTCCGAGCTTTGCCCTGGAAGAGAAAAAGCAGGTCGGGAGGAAAGATGAAAAGGTATTAAATAGGTGTCGCCCTTATCAGCTTCCGCAGAGCAAAGCCATTTGCAGATCGATATTAGAATTATTATATTTACCAAATTGCACGGCAGCATTTATTTGGTATTTAATAGATGAAATAGAATTAGAGAACTTTCTGGTGCCCCTATAGCGTGTTACCTTTTGTTTACATGGTGCAAAATAGAAATATTTACTTAACCCTTCAGTATGGGGTAACAGCCATTTTAAAGCGAAAGAAAATGTAGAACGCATTCTTTCTCGACCTTTCGCCTTCCAGTAGCTTTTCATCTTAGAAGAGTATTTTGAAAATCGTCGTACAGCAACGTACGCATGCTTTTGTATTATAGTGAGGTGTGACCCCATGCGCCTACTTACGTAATTTTTTTCGTGAAGTAAGTTTTGTTAAGTTTATCTTTTGAAATTTCTACATTGTATAATATTTTCGGATGAGGTTTAGCGAAAATAAATAAAACATATGTTGAGATTGCAGTTTTGAGTGAAAAGTAGTTCTTATTTTGTTACTTTCCCATTCCTAAGGATTGGCAAGAAGTTACTGAGTATGTAATATAAAATTATTTTTATTATATTTTTGTGTTAACTTAAATAGAAGTTATTTGTTTTTCAGTTTTTGTTAAAGCAATAAGATTTAGTTACCGAACTGAATTGTTTTTGTGTTTAGAGTTTTGTGATTTATTTAAATTTATAGAAAGAAATTGAAGTCACGGCTGACCCCTTGCGCACACTTCTGTGATTTTGCTAGTGCGTCTACCACCTTAAAAATTAACTATAATTCTACTTCTTTTGATTTTATTGTTATCATAATACTAATTTCGTCATGTAGTAAGTAAACTCTATTATCGTCAACTTGTGCAGTCACCTTGTTACTTGAATTGTGCTTGTATCACGGTATGTGATTTGTTTATTACCAACGATGAGCGGAGGCAGCCATTAGGCAGATCTCTTTATTAATTGGACGCATCTAGGAAGTTAGCAGATGCCAATGTAACGGGGTGCAAATAAAACTAGCATTCATCAAAGTGAGACACTCGAGCTCTGATAATACTAATGTATTATTTCTATCATATATTATACACAAGTAATTTTGCTAGTCTAATCTTAATTACGATTTGTACAATTACTGTGTCCTTAGACAATATCATTCCATGAAATTAATAGCTGTGTTGTAAATAGCTAGTAGACTGTAGGAAAATATGACGATAAAAATACGCAAGGTAATTGTGTTATGTACGCAATTAGTGTATAATTGAAAGCAAAATGATAACAAAAAAGGAAATAAAAATTAAATGAGTGCATTTATGCCTTCTTGGCCTATCTGCTGTGCACAACTTCTGATGAAAATTTATAATTTCCTCGGCAGAAAATCTGTCCTAGTTTCTTATTGTTCGAAATAACTTTTTATATGGCCTCTCTTCAGATTGAAGGTAAATGATGAATAATCGTCCATAACTTTGTAGACCGGAAAAAATCATAAAACTTCCTGGAAGCCAATCTCACTTGTTGTAGTGTGAGACTGCTTTGAAAACTTTCAATGATATTTTTAAAGTGCTTGTAATAACAGTGAACGTTATACAGCCGTAAGTCATTGGAATCTATAAAAATGGCGTAGAAAAAATTAATTATGAAAACCCTGGGAGTATTAAATTGAGACTATAGGCATTCAGAAGTTAATTAACTTATAGATACATGGTACTGTTGTCGTGGGATTGAATGCAAATGTACTTATAAAGGGAAGCTCTGCAGGAGGGTAGAAAAATGCACATGTCTTGACAGTTATCATTGGCGTAGAAAAATTTTCATAAAAAATTACACGCCTTGCATCGTATAAATTAATTTTCCGGAAGGAAGAAATAACAATTATTTTTGAATATTTATTTATATTTTTTATATTATTAAGCCAATCTAAGGTTTACCAAGCGATGCAAAGCACGGCACTGCAAAAAGGATATAGGGGAAGGATAAGGAAACTTGCAGAAAGTGTCACTTCCGAATCTTCGCAAATTGTAAGCCCAAAGAAAATCTGAAGATGGTCTGATCAACATTCGCGTAGGTCGCGATAATAAAGAAGCTCGGAATCCGAGAATAATAAAAACTGATTACTGGATTACGAACAACACAGGACTTAATTAGTCCATGCACTATTAAAAAATAAATTTTCTGTGATTTTTGCTAAAAGGCAGACCCCAGTGTAGAAGGTTCAAAAGAAAGACAGTAAACAAATAGACTTAAATCAAGATTGATAAATAATGGCTAATTTTAGGTACAATAAAAAAACGCTATCCATGTATGGACAACGCTAATTGTATAAAAACGTTTATGACTGATAGGTTTTACAGTATACGCAAAAAATCTAAATTTTTATATGGAAACACCAAGGGGTTGCTGATTTATTCTATTTTTGAAGCTTTATTTATTATTGCTATGGTGTAAAGAATGTCAGCTCTCTACCTTGACGCATTGTCAGGCATCGTCAAAGTCAAAAATGAAATTTTTGTATGACAACCGTACGAAGCAGGTACCAGCTTTGTCCCATTTTTGATCTTAAATTTTCTTTATCTTAAGGACGGGCAGACAGACGGATGCGCAGACGGACGGACCGACAGACGGACATGCAAAAATCAAAATAACTTTTAATATTACGCATGAGTGTCCAACCCATTTATCTCTACTAGCATTATTTCTGTGCGTTACAAACGGAATGACAAACCTAGTAATGGTACCATATGATTTCATCTAGGGTATAATAAAAATTATTAAATATACGCTTTAATTACATGGTGAAGTTGTAGTATCCTCCAAGGAACCTGTACATCCAACACCCGGTCTGGCAACAAGGACTAGCTCTGGAAAACCCGGTGGTCTATTATTATTATTTCAGTATTGAGATTTTTTTTTATTAATATAAAATAGTTAACTGAAATATATGAAACACAATATTAAATGTTCCTTTTGAAAGGTACATTTAATACTATTTCTGCCTGTTTGCTTGTTCTTATGTTTTACTTTTTTGTATTGTCTTTTTAAAGAACGAAATTTTGCTTCGATTTGGTTTTCAGAGAAAATATACCTTTTCTCTTAAAAACGATTTTGGATTTCTCGCCACTGTAATACGCACAATATATTGTGCGTATTCATAAACCGAACAAAAAATATAGAAGTTTTACAAACAGCTTCCATAACCAACCAAATGGATTGGACGTGAAAGTGACATTCCTTAGCCTCCTCGATCACCAGACTAACACCTCTGGATTTTTATTCTTGGGGTCACCTAAAAAATCTTGTTTATCAGGACGTAAGAGAGATCTTATCTCGCGACGATTTAGTGAAGAGCAGGTAAGAGAGTAAGCCGAGAAATGCAACGAGCAAGCATATCAAAGACAATCATAAAGCGAGCCAGGAAATGTATTCAGTGCGATGGTGAAGTATTTGAGCAATTTTTAAATTAGTAGTTATTAGTAGATACTTATATCATACTTATAGGCTTGATACTGCATTGTAAATGTCATTAGAATAATGACATTTTTGATTTTAATCACATGCTTTGGAAAAACCAATACATTGCTTTATTTGACCACGGCAGAGTAAAAGTGATAGTGTAAAATATATTATTAACAGTCCTAAACATATCCCTAAAAATTATAAATTAGGTTTCACTCGACTTTCTTGCTTTTTGCTTAGTTTTCCCACCATTATAAAAAAAATTTTAATTTCGACACAATTTCGTTCAAGTATGGGCGAGGTATGTTGCAAGGCATTTTATCCTGTATCTCGGGGAGTACTTGATCTAGCTAAAAATGTTGTATTTTTCTGAAATTCAACAGATTTGGGATGTTTTCTGTGGGTACGAAATAGTTTGCTAATATGGCCACTTTAGGAGATTTTCGACCCTCAAAGAAGACTATATTTCAAAGAGAAAAAAACATTTTTGAAGTTATGTCGCTTATTTCTTACTTACCTATAAACGTTCTTGAAAGGTAGTTATTATAAATGAAAGCCAGTAGTAATACGAATAAAACAAGACCAAAATGACGGTTCAGTAACCAAAACTCGCTGAGTTACAGCCTAAAAAGCGTTACAAGGACTTTATTTTCGAAAAAATCGAAAATCTGCTGTAATTTCGAAAATAACACGAATTCGAAAAAAAAATTATTATGAAATTTTCGGCTGCAAATCACCTCATCTTTTAGGGGTTTCAGTATTGCATACTTTTCCTGGAGCACCTTGTACATATGCATTATAAAGAGCAATAGTTTCAACTGAGGTCAGAGACTTCACAAACAAAGTACAAGTTGACTCACTGACCTACGAACTACCTGATATTCTTCGTGCAGCTGAAAGCATGACTGAACATTAGAAATTGGAGAATAATTATGAAAACATCAGTGTCTATAAATTGAAAACTTATTTTGTTTGATTTTAGTTGCTTGCCATGAAAACGCCATCAGGTTAGAAAAATTTTTCTTCATCCATTTCTTTAAAAAGAAAAAGAGATATAATTGTTTTCATAGTGCACGTAAATTGATTGTTTATACATATAACGGAAATGCAATGCAAGTCTAGACACATTAATGAGCGTGTAGCCAAGAGGAAAGTACGTAACCTCTGTCGATATGCAGATGGGATACACAAAGGACTTAGGTTTACGATGGAAGCTTCTCGCATATGTAAATAGCGTAGTACAACAAATTGATCGAATGTTAAAGCCCTTAACTACCTACCACCTGTTTGCGTCACATAACCACCTACCACCCGTCAGGGAGACGTTAGCGTAATATCGCTCTCGGAAAGAAATCTGTTATAATGAGAGGCTATCTGCATTGAACTGCTATGGTAGGCGATCAGAGATAACCATACCGATGAGACCTCTCTGATCGCTGCGTCGAAAATTTCAATCATTTTTTTTTGCACTTAAATGCATTTTGTAAATTTATTGAAACTATTTCCAATAAATTTCGGTCTGTTAGACGAGAAAATCTCTTCGTACAATGAGAGGTTATCTGCAATGATAATACGTATTTTGGAAGCTCAAGGCATTTATTAAAATAAGCATTGACACTGATGAGTAGTAAAGTACATAGCCATACGCAACCTACCGAAGCGTACTAGCCGAAAAATTCACATTAATAATGTCGCTGGTGCCTGAGAGACGGGTGGTAGGTAGCTGAGGGTTAAAGTGTTCCGAGTTAGGAGCAATAGAATTTATGTCGCTGGTATCACAGGCTGGGCTTTCCTCTTATTTGTGACTTTCCATGCAAATCTAAGCCATTTACGAAATTCGTTCGAATCCGGAAAATAGGAATTACCACATAGTAAAAACAATTTTCAAATAAATTATAAACGAAGCTTTGGTCTGTGCTTTACCCGAAATAATAAATGGTGTTCAGCAGATCTCTGTCTCTCTAATAGGATATTTCGTATATTTTGGTAAATGCCTGTAAGTAAAGGACGTGTGAAATTCTGTGAACATTGATTGGAGTTGGAAATTTTATTATTTTCTTTATGACCTTAAAGGCACTAATGCGCGCAGTAAATCTAAAACAATCTCTGGATTCTGCGAAGGATCCAAATTTTCCTCAGAAATGAAGGAAATGAACTAAGGATAATTTCCATCAGCCTCGAATTCAAAAATTCTTCATCTCATTCATCTAGTGTTTATAGATTTTAATTGATATCATAAACTACTCAATCAAATCCTAGACAGATTCTACTTCTGAAACTTTAAAAGACGTCAAAATTAAAATGTGTGTTCATTTATGATTCCTCATGTATAGGTAGGTATTAGATACTGTATTTAATTTGTAATTCCAAGAAGAACTTTTTTTTATGTAAAACAATTGCCACCTTTAAACACATCTGGAAAAAGGATCCAGACCGGCAGTCTAGGGGGGGTCACAACTAAAATGTTCGAGGAGGAAAAAGTCAGAAGAAGTCGCTCCTAAAATTTTTTTTTAATCATATTTACGTTATATCACAAAATCCAATTTTGATTTGGAAAACTTATCGATAATATTATGTCGATCTCAGGGTGGACATTAAGGACTCATAACCGATACGCCTTTTCGTGCAGAGATTGGAGAAATATCTGCTGTCGCAATTCTGTCACCGGTGAAGTGATTGACTGAGAGTGAGTTTGCACCTTGAGTCACATCCAAAGGAATGGAGTAGACGTAGATGATATTTTACAGACTATTTCTTCTGATGGAAACTTAACTGGTCTTGCGTTCTTCTGAAAAAAATTGTAAATAGTCTTATCAGTCTTCCGCTTTACATTTTCGGTACTATTTCTACCTCCATCGCTAACTAATATAGCAAGTTTATCCTTCTTCTACAAATTTAAAGTAAATGTGAAGTTAAATTAAACAACACTACTTGAATTAATACGAAAGTTCAAGCCAAGTAACGCCAACTATCACAGAGGAAAGCGAATGGATTTTATTTTTATAGTTTTGCCGTAAAAATTCTGCCGTAAAATTGTAGAATCGATTTGGCGGCACTCGAATCAATCCAACTGAAGGTTTTGAGCCACCAATAGTGTATAAAAATATTGTACAAAATTTTCAAGTAAACTTCTAAGAACAAAATATATGTGTGCCAACGCTCATAAATATCTTTAGCTACCAAGCCCAGCTAAGGCACCTTAATCAATATAACTCTTTGGAACCATGCTGAATGCTTGTGCCCTTGTCCGAAAGAGTGAACCACCAGAATCAATCCACCAATTCGTCTGGGCCGTTGTCGGTGAATAGTTATTCATTAAAATTCCTAAGAAAAATTTGCAAGTAATGCTTGCCTACGAGCGTAATAATTTTGAATGACTCAGGCTTCAATCAGTGTCGCTAAGAAAAACAAACGGTTGGCTATACGTTGATGATTGCATGGAACTAGGGTTCTACTGGAAGCACCCCAAATCAAAATTCGTTAAGTCAGTTTGAATGCTTCTGTTGCGAGCTCCGCACCAAGATGTCCTGTCATCGATTCTATATCGGAAAATCAGACCCCTGACGAATTTCTTGAAACAATAACACTTTCAAATCTCGAAACTGTGTGCTTTTTTATCTATGGGAGTAATCCGCGCAACAAAAATATAAAAGCATGATAAGAATCGGGCTGCTATTCATTGCGTGCCTTTTCTAAACAACAATCAAACACTAAAATAAATATGTAGTACTCCAAAATTACTTTCCATTCTGTGGTACGTATGATAGATGACTTTCGACACTATATAAAACACAATAAAATTATAAAGAAATCGTACACGTTTCAAATACGAAGAGCTATGAGCGATTGACAATTATTACCCGCCCACTATTACTACTCAAAAGAAGACAAACAAACGTCAAACCCAGGGCTAGCTGTCGCCGCAGATTGCAAAAGTGTGTTACAGCACCAGCATTAATTGCCGGCGTCAGCTAGACATTGTGTCCATACCATACGAAAAGCGCTCTGTTACACTTTTACAACTCACTACAGTTCAGCGTCCCATTCAATTCACCGCGAAGGTGAGCCAGTGCTTTGGGAGGGGTCATGACCCCCGTGACCCTCCCCCTGTATACGCGCCTGGATACGACACCGTATGTTAAACACCTTTTTTTTTGAAAATTCTCTCATAAATATTTACTGCTCTGCTATCGTTATACTCAACCCAATTTGAAAAATCCAATTAAATATGCATACATCAGCACATATCCGGAAGAGTTCATAAAATTTTGGATAAGTAGATAAAGTTTGCAAATATCCACAGGGAAAGTAGTAATCTGAGGTAATAAAAATTTTTCCTGCAACTCGGTCGGTTGGTTGTAATTAATTAAGGAGAAATAGAAGTGCTACCCTGCTTCCTATTACGCTACTACTGTGAAAGTTGAAGAAAGTTTTTAGCATCATACCAAAAGTTCTGAAAGTGTTTTATACTCCGGACAAATTACCCATCTGATTCGGTATGTGTGCTGGGAAGGAAGAGGCGGAAGTTAAAATATCTCGAAGTCTCAGGAATAGAAATATATATGCAATGTTCAACATAATATTTTGTAACTCTCGAGACGTGTAATAAAGAAAAATATTCTTATGCAAGATTTCTAAAGTTTAGTTTGCTATAAAAATATAACCTGAATTTCGTCTGGAATTGTGAAACAAGATGTAACCAACATTAGAGACTACAGCATGCGCTACTCGGACATTCAATTGGATCTGGTGGGGACTGTTCTTAATTGGTAATGTGGTCTTAGCTATATTTTTATCTGTTTCTGTTTTTTAAATGCACTACAATTGAAGATTCCGTGGTAATAGTAAACGAAATAATTACAATATTTTATTTTATAAGTTTTTCTCAGCTTTGGAGGTCTCTTAAGCCTTTCGTACAATTTTTTCGCAAGATCAAAGCAGGTTCGAAATTGATTAAACTAAATCTGTAGACATTTTTGGAAACTAATCTACAATTTCCCAATTGTTGTAATGGGTATCGCTTGTGCTTCCTGGCACGTCCAAGGATAAGCAATCTGTGAAATGATTAAAGATTTTCAAAGTAAACTCATCAAGCACTTCTTATATTCTTTGATGGTTTTTGGGGCTCCGTACCCAAAGAGGTAACAACGGGAACCTTATTACTAAGACGTCGCTGTCCGTCCGTCACCAGGTTGTATCTCATGAACCGTAATAGGTAGACAGCTGTAATTTTCACAGAGTGTGTATATGTTTTGCCGCTATAACAGCTAATAATAAAAATAAAATAAAATCGAAAACTAAAGGCGGCCCCATACAAGAAACGCGATTTTTTCGGCGTTTTTCCATCGTTTTATTCTCATTCATTATTATTATCATAAGTAGGCACTATTTTTTTCAAATGACAAATAAAAAGTACATAGTGTTAAATTGTGTGCGATGGTACGGAAACCTTCGTGCGAGTTACATACATTAAATTCCCAGATACCTCCATGATATCCGATATACCGGATTCATACAAGGTCAAGCCAAAAGACAAACCAATGGCTTGGTAAACATCCACACATAAAATATATTCTGTTTCTGCAAAGCTTTGAACTAATTCATGTCGCATCAGAAAGTGCATTTTCCGTTCCCACGAAAAAATGCTTATCTGTTAATAATTTACATTCACGTTCTCATACCAAGTCAGGGAAGATGATATGAAATGTAAAGATAAGGTAGTCAGTCAGTCATTAGTGATCCGTCGTGAAATTAGAACGAAGTCTTTGAATTCTGTAAAGTCTCTGATTGTGAATAATAAAATAATTAATAATTTTCCAGTGAGATCTTTTGATTTATAAAAGCCTTTCCCTTTGGTTATCCCAAATAGAAGAAGTGAATTTAAAAGTAAAATATATATATTTAACTGGCGCAGTCGGTAGGATTCCTCTCAGTAGAGTTGGAATCCAGTGAAACGAATTGAACAGTGTGTGAAACAAAGTAGTTTAAAGCAAAATTTACTAAACTACGAAGAAAGTGCATAAAGTGTGAAACAAAGTAGTTTAAAGCAAAATTTACTAAACTACGAAGAAACGTCCACTACCAAGCCACACTGGGGAGAAAAGACCAAAGGAACAGGATTATCGACGGAAATAGAAAAATGTCCCAACCACAAGACGTAACACCACAACCAAACTTAATACAGTAGTGTTTGGTTGCTCTCACGACTATCGTTAACAGGCAAAATCAGCCACCAAATCTAAGAAGTTTTATCGAGAAGGAGGCCCGATTTTTACCAGCATTTGAAGGAAAAGATGAGACACTACCAACATTCATTACATCTGTAGACAGGATTTTAGCAGAGTATGGTAATCAGGCTCCACAAGCATACAGCGTAATATACAACGAAAAAATCCTAGGACCAGCAAAACACTACCTGGAAACTGCACCACTCACAACTTGGACCGAATGCAAAGCAAAACTAAAACTACACTATAAATCAACGAAAGATGAAGGACACATCATGAAAGAAATTAGTATATTAAGAGTAAGTACCATTATGGAATTATTAGATAAAATTAGAATTTCTGTAAACGATATTGCGGAAGGTGCTATATTTACCGAATATAAAAATCAGATGGTGAATAATCTTAGTAGTGTGCTAGTGTTAAAAATAAAAGAGGTTACGGCAGGGGCACTAGCAGCCGAAATCTATAATAAATTCAGTTTAGAAAAAATCAGATCCATAATAAATAAATATATTGGACAAGACGAATGCAATCTTAAATCGTTTCGATCGCACCCAACATTTAGAGACAGAAACCAGAACAGACATAATGAAACAAGACATAACCATAATTTCCGACGAAACAATAACAGTTTCGAGCAAAATCGACATACCAATTACTCTCACCTTAATAATGCAAACCATTCACCATATAATAATGCTCAAAACCAGGCTAACCAAAGTCGACAGCATAATCTCAATCGTAGAAATTCAGGACAAATTCGAAATAATTATTTTAGAAACAATTCAAGTCAACCCAAAGAAATTATGATAATAACAGTACACAATTTAGAAATTCCGCTCAATATAATAACAATAATCGAGTACGGCCAATGAAGTGGATACAATAAACTCTAGACAAGATATAAACCAAATAGGTGAAACTTTTTTTATCAACTAGCCTCGGAACGAAACAAAATTTTCATAGCTATTACAATAGATAATCAAACATACAGTGCGATGCTAGACACAGGATCCACAATAAGTCTTTTAAATTCAAATAGAATAAAAAATCTGATATACGAAAAATTAGAAGGAGAAAATATTCAGATCAATACTATCGAGGGATTAGTCAGAAGAGATACGGAATTAGTAAAAACAAAATGTCAAAATGAATTTAAACAACCACAAAATGCTAGGATTAAATGGGTAAAATAGACCTTGATAAAACATATGATTTCAACATGGGAATGGACTGGGTAGAAAAGAATGTGAAGGTAATCGACATTGAAAATCAAGAAATCATTTTAAATAACAAAGTAACAATACCATTTTTATACAACACCGTTAATGAAGAAATTAATATGTTAGATGAAAGTGAATTAGGAAATATCTCACTAAGCCACTTAAATGAAGAAGAGAGAGCAGGTGTGCAGAAACTACTAGAAAAATATAATAAATTAATATAAAGGGAAGGGGATAAACTAAGTAACACCACTAGTATAGTACATGAGATAAGAAGAAGTACTAGGGAACAAATCAATTCTAAATTGTACCGATATCCACCTCAACATGAAGCCGAAGTCAGAAGACAAATGGAAGAGATGGAAATGAACGGCATAATACGTAAGAGCAATAGTAGGTACTGTTCACCCATAATTGTAATCCCTAAAAAAAAAGATAATTCTGGAGTGCAGAAATATCGAATTGTAGTGGATTACAGAAAACTGAATGAAATTACTATTGACGACAAGTACCCACTCCCATATATAGACAGTATATTGGACAAGTTGGGGAAAGCGCAATATATCAGCTCGTTAGATTTAGAAAAAGGATACCACCAAATTTTGATTACCGAACAAGATATAGAAAAACCCGTCTTCATAACCCCATCAGGTTTATATGAGTTCATTAGAATGCCATTTGGGTTGAAAAATGCCTTCGCTACTTTTCAACGATTGATCAATGACATCTTGAGGGAATATATCAACAAAATTTGTGTCGTGTATTTAGATGATATTCTCGTTTTCCAACGACATTAGATGAGCATCTAAATTCACTTGAAAAAACCTTTAAGAGATTAATTGAACATAATCTCAAAATACAAGCTGACAAATGCAACTTTATGAAAAAGGAGACAGAGGTTCTAGGGCATGTGTTAACAACACAAGGTATAGAGCCGAACCCAAATAAAGTAATTGATATTCTTACGGTCGAGCTGCCTACAACTGAAAAACAATTGAAAAGCTTTCTGGTCATGACAGGATTCTATAGAAAATTCGTAAAAGATTATGCCAAGATATCTGAAAAAAGATATGAAAATTAACCGTAATGACATTCAAGCTTTTGAGAAACTCAAACTTCTCATAGCATCACACCCAATATTAAAATTCCCAAATTACGAAAAACAATTTGTGGTAACTACAGATTCTAGCGAATATGCCATTGGAGCTGTTCTCTCCAGTATCCTACCTCTCTAATAATCACGAGAGGAATTACAGCGTGACCGACAAGGAATTGCCATTGTCTATTCAGTAACTTACTTCAGACCACATTTATATGGGCGAAAATTCAAAATCGTAACAGATCATGCTCCAATTAAATATTTGAACTCCAAATATAAGGGCAAAGAATTTTCACAACGCCACCAGCGCAGGCTGCTGAAACTACAGGAGTACAACTTTGAAATAGAATACCTTCAAGGGAAAGAAAACAAAGTTGCTGACTTCTTAAGTAGAATTCAAAATAGTCCATCAATAAATGAATATAATAGCAGTGAATCCAAAATGGACCTGTCTGGAACCATTCATTCAGTGGAAGAACAACTCCTCGATCACATAGGTATCAAAAAAGAAATTGTAAATAAGTACAAAACCCAAGTAATATTAACGCACAGCCCAAGGGAGGAAATGAAATTTTTACATGGAAGCAGAATAGTCGAATAAAACCCCCAAAATGATATAGAAATAATTAAGGATGTGTTAAAGAAAGAAATAAAGCCGGGACAAATAGGTATATACTCGGAAGTAGATGACAAGGACTACAACAAAGTACAACAGTATATAATAAAAATGTTTTCAAATGATAAGAAAATAAAATTCATAAAATCCACATACAGAGCACAAGAACTAGAGAGTGAAGAACAATGTCATAAACAGATATCACTCTATCATACTAGGGAATCTCTACACAGTGGAATAAATGAAACATACAAAACTCTGAAGAATAAAATTTACTATCCGAAACTACAGGAGCACATTCAATTAATCATAAACAATTGTGAAAAATGCAAAGAGATAAAATATGACCGAAAGCACATTAAGCCTAAGCTAAGAATAGCAGAAACACCCCGTACTAAAGGCGAAATTATCCATCTCGACGTTTTTCATTACAAGAAACAAACCTTCGTAATTATTGTAGACAAACTTTCGAAATTCGCAGTGGTATGCCTAATAAATGATATTAATTGGATCAAAAAGATCGCTACCATAGAGGCTTACTTAGCAGCATTTGAAAAGCCTAAGAAAATAATTATGGATAATGAGTTTAAATCCGAGCAAGTAAAACGATATCTACAGGAAAAGGATATAGAGGTCCATTGGACAAAACCAAACAACCACATTGGCAATGCCGACATAGAAAGGCTACATTCAACACTGATAGAAAAACTTCAAGCAGTCGATGGTGACACATCGCTAGACCATAAAATGCAGATAGCAGTAAGTAATTATAACGACAGGTACCATTCAACAATAGGAATGACACATAGGCAAGCTGATAGGTTAACGGATCTATCAATGTTAGTACAAAAAAATCTTTCAAATTGAAAAGAGTGTGGATGTATATATTATAGATGATAAAAAATTTCAATATGAATTTTAATTGGATTAGATATAATAAAAATATTCAGATTAATTCAAGATGAAAAACTTTCTGATGATCAAAAAAATAATGGAAAAATAGAGGAAACTTCTAACAATAAAAAAACGAAAGCGTTGACAGGTAGGAAAATTGAAGATAACATATTAACATAATATGAAATAAACTTTAATTAACATGTAGTAATTGTTGTTGTTGTTTTAATTGATAAACATAAATCAATTTTTGCAAAGATAAATATGACATTGGCACAGTTAAGGGATATGAAGCAAGAATAGACATATTAATGGACAAATATTGTAGCAAGAGGCCTTACAGATGCACAATAGATGATAAAAAAAAGATAGAGCAGCAAATAGCTAAATTATTAGATAAAAAATTTATAGAAGAATCATACAGCCCATTTGCTGCACCAGTGACTTTAGCATTTAAAAAGGAAGATAATAAGAAATCCAGACTATGTATAGATTTCAGGGATCTCAATAAAATCGTAGTACCTCAAGCTCATCCGTTTCCACTGATTGAGGACCTAATGATAAAAACAAGAAATTGTAAATTTTATTCAACATTGGATATAAACTCTGCCTTTTGTTCAATCCCCCTACGAATTGAAGATAGGAAAAAAACAGGTTTTGTAACACAGGAGGGACATTTTCAATGGACCGTCCTCCCCTTTGGACTAAAAACATCGCCAGCAATATTTCATCGAATACTGAGTAACATATTAAGGAAATATACACTTACAGATTTTGCAGTGAATTATATGGATGACATTCTTATATTTTAAAAGCAATAAAATACGAAGGCTTCAGATTGAAATTCAAAAAATGGACGTTTGAATCAGACATGGTAAAATATCTGAGTCATATAATTCAAATTAATTCAATCAGACCATTAAAAGACAACTTGATTTCTATAAGGAATTTTCCTGTTCCAAAAACCCAAAAAAATATAAGACAATTTCCATTAAAAATAAATTTTTATCACGAATATATTAAAAAAAGGGCAATAATTCTAGACCCACTCCATAATCTGTTAAGAAAAAATCATAAATTTATTTGGTCTAAAGATTATCAAGATTCATTTCAAAGGATAAAGGACTTATTATGTTCACAACCAGTACTGACAATTTTTAATCCAGATTTACCAATCAATATTTACACAGATGCATCGTTAGAAGGAGTGGGTGCAATTTTGAAGCAGACACAACCTAACGGAAAAGAAAAACAAGTGGCATACTTCTAAAAAAAAACTTAACGAAGTACAAAAACGAAACAAGCAATATATTTAGAATGCTTGGCCATCAAAGAAGCAGTAAGATATTGGCAATATTGGCTCATAGGTAAATCATTTACGGTTTATTCGGACCATAAACCACTTGAAAACATGAATTTGAAATCAAGAACGGATGAAGAGCTGGGTGGTTTCACAATATGATTTTAAAATAATATATGCTCCAGGAAAAAATAATTTGGAAGCATACTGCCTAAGCAGAAACCCAGTATTGAACACAGCAGAAAATAAAGAAGAGAAATTGAAAATCGTGAATTTAATAAAATTAAAAGAGATCTGGATAGACCAAGAAAAAAATCAAGAAACATAAAATAAAAAAGACAAGTTGATTCAAAGACATAAAGTATATCTTAAAAAAGTCAATAAAAAAGAAAAAATTATTCTATCAGAAGAATTTAGTATTAAACAAATAAAAAAGCATACATGAACACTTTTGCCACATTGGGATCAAACAGAAGAAAATCTAAGTTTCCCTGAGCAACTTAAATCTGCGGTGTTGACGCATAAAATAACACATCGGGCCTTAAATGATCTTCTGTCGTTGTTATGCTTAAATAAAATAGGTTTCTTACCGACAGATAGCAGAACGTTATTGAGTACTCGTGCTATAATAGAAAATGTTTTTGAAATGGGTAGTGGGAAGTATTGGCATGCTGGATTAAAAAAAAGTTTGACAAGAATGTTTTCAAAAAAAACAAATTCAACAAGCATATCGTTAATTGTAAATGTTGACGGCTTGCCAATAAACGGAAGCTCAAAACTTGAATTTTGGCCAATATTATGTGCAGCAGCGGATATGCTAGATCTACTTATAATAGTTGCAGGAATATACTATGGTGATTCAAAACCATTATTCCAACCATTTTTAAAAGGCTTTGTTGAAGAGATGCTATCAATTTATGAACATGGTGTGAATGTAAATGGACATAAAATCAGTGTAAAAATTAAATGCTTTGTATGTGATGCTCCTGCAAGGGCTTTCATAAAAGGTAATAAAACGATATCAGGATATATATACATAACATATCTTTTTCAAATATTTCAGGTGTGGTGGGCTACAATTCCTATCATGGATTTTTTCGATGTACTACAATTAGTCAATACGAGATCAATAGAATGAGCTTCCCGAGGACAGACTGACCATTGAGAACAGATGCAGAGTTTCGAAATCACACAGGCACCGATCCACGACAAGGAATATACTCCCTCACAAGAATTACCTGTAGACTTAATTAAAGATTTTGTAGTGGCAGATTCTATGCATTTACATCATCTAGGAATAATGAAAAATTTATTAATAATATGGACAAGTGGAAAGTATGCTTTTGATGCCAAATGATCAGCGAAAGATATCAAGAGCATATCGGATTTACTAACTGTAAAGTTTGTTTCAGGGAGTCGTGAAATGCTGTCCAAGTATAGTAAATGAACTTTGATTTGAATTTAAAAAGAGCCAGAGGGCTGCCGAACTTACTTTTGATGGCTTGAGATGGCAGAATATGCCGCTTTAGAGATGGGATGGCAGAGTATTCCGATGTTTATTATGTTCTGAGGCAGAGTATGCCGCTGTTACAGTAGGATGGCAGAGTATGCCGATTTTATTATGAGAAGAAAAAGACACCTTTCGATAGTCGAATTAATTCTAATTCTTATTGATCAGGCACTGGTTATTTATACAATTTTCTTACATACTAAACAATGTGTCTAATAATTCTAGAGGGGGAGTTATTGCAGAATTGCAATAATTGAAGCAATAATCAAATTCACTGATCATAGTTAGTGTCAACAATCCTGATCACTGAATTTCATAATGAATCACTTCTTATTGGTTTGGTAGAGCGATGACCTCAGATACATTTATGTTTTCATAATTGAACGTTTTTGCTTGCAAAGCGAAATTTGCGTATGTTGCAAATTCCTCTTAAGGTCGAGCAAATTTTGTTTGTTTTGTTATTCTTTTCGTTTATCGTTCTGATTTCTGTTTATTTTTCTTGTCTGTGGTCTACAATGCATGGTTAAGGCATATATCATTAGCTGTTTGGAGTGACTACAAGTTAAATTGAAAGATATTATTCTTTCATAAAAAAAAAAAAAAAAAATTTGTCCATTAAAAGAAAAATGTTTTTTTTAATGTGTATGTACTTATGTTATTGTATTTATTCTACTTTCAATTTATCTAATTATCCTGAGCTCTTTAGTATTCTTATTAGGTTACTTAGTCTGTCATGACAGGTTTTTACTTAGTATTATCTATGTGTAGGTAATTTGTTATAAATGGTATAAATGTCTATGCTTTATTATCAGTAATGTTTCCTTATTTAAATTTGCATTTTATCAGCCTATTGTTATGTACTTCTTTGGGTTTATCGTTTATTGGAATTGTGGAGTTGACTCCATTTTGACCTGTAACTTTTTAAGGTCCATCAAAAGGACTTTCAAGCTTCCTTCTTGTACCGATTCTCATGTATACCTGGTCATTTTCTTCGAATTTTGAAGGATTGGAATTTATGTCTTTTATAGGCTTTCGCTGTGCTTTTGCTTCTTCGACGTGTTTTATACTTATTTCATGAGCTCTTTCTAATCTTGTTACTAATTCTTTTGCATAATTATGTTTGCTTTCTATTTGCCCTTTGTTTTTCAAAATTTCCGCAGGTAGAGTTGCTATCTTCCCAAAAACCAGCTCAAATGATGTATAACTTCTATCCGTATGTGGTGTCGTATTATAACAAAATACATAATAGGGAATTAGCTCGTCCCAGTTGTCTTCTTTTGAGAACATTCTTAGATATTCTTTCAAGACTCTGTCGTTTCGTTTAATGGACCCTAGTGTTTAATGATGGAATGGTGTGGACGTGACATGTTCTATATTCAGAAGCTTGCAGATATGTATGAGCAGTTCATTCACAAATTCTGTTCCTTTGTCTGTTTTTAATTTTTTGAAACATCCATATTTTAGAATGAATCGTTCAACAATCAATCGTTTTTGCTACCGAGCTTGCTTCTTTTGTTTCCATTGGGTATGCTTCTATGAATTTTGTTAAGTCGCACTGTAGCGTTAGAATATATCTAAAACCATTTGACATCCTTAATGGTCCTACTGTGTCAATGACGATTGTTTCGAAACTAGTGGATGGCGTGTCTGTTATCACTAGCGGCTCCTTTGTGTATCTTGTGTATTTATTCTTTGCGCATTTGTCACATGTGTTTATGTATTCTTTAACCATCTTGTTAAGGTTTTTCCAGATGTACCGTTGTTTTAGCCTATTTATGCAGCGTTTAATTCCAGCATGCCCACCGTACATGGTGTCGTGGTATTCTTTGATCAATTCCTCCTTTTTCTTGGGATCATTAATTTTTATTGGGGGTTCATAAAGAAATATTCTTAGTCGTGTTGCGTTACCACTTTTATTATTCTGCTGCAGCTTATTACATTTCTTCTTGAATTCATTTATTTCTATATAGCTGAATATAGCATCGTCCTTTGCGAGTGCTAATTCTTTAATGTTATTCTCGTTCATCTTTTGTATCAGCTTCTCCATTATGTAACCAAAGTTAGATATAGGATTAGCGCTGTACTGAACGGTTACCCCTTTCTTAGTTATATTTATTTCTGGCAAGCTTTTGCTTTTTCTTTGCGCATATGCTGGATCTAATTTTATTTCGAATTGAATCTTTACTATATTTCTTATATCGGAGAGGGATGTACATTCCCATATATAGAATTGGTCGGATTCTACATTGTCCCTTTTTTCAATTCCATTTTGCTGCTCTTTCGCCATGCTGCGTGTGATATCATTTACTTGCGTGTGATATCATTTACTTCCGTCGGTATCATTGACTTTAACTTGTCAGAATCTATCTTTATTCCTGACAAGGCATCTGCGTTTGTGTTCATTTTTCCTTGTTTATACACAATCTCGTAGTCACAGTCCATAAGGTCCAAACGAATTCTTGTTAACTTTGATGATGGATTTTTGTGCGTGAAAAGAGTGACCAGCGGTCGGTGATCTGTTACGACCGTGAATTTATTGCCATAGAGATAGGGTCTAAAAAAATTTATTCCCCAGTGAATACCAAGCAATTCTTTCTCGATAATTGATTTGATTAACAAGCATCGGTCGTTAAAATGAACGGTTTGTTAAAATTTGGAAATTGTAGAACTGGTGAAGTTATCAGCTTTGTTTTGAGTCTTTCGAATGATATCCTGCATTCTTCTGTCCAAAGAAACAACTTGTTTTTCTTTAGGAGTGCATTGAGTGGTCGAGCTATTTCTGCAAAATTCGATATAAAACATCTGTAGTAGTTGCAGAAAGCTACAAATCGTCGCACGTCATCCACGATCTGTGGTGCTGGATACGTTCGTATTACTTCATGTTTACTGGGATCGGTTTGACTCCATTTTTTGTAATTAAATGGCCTAGATATAGTACTTCAAGTTTCAAAAAGTTGCACTTGCTTGGATTAAGCTTTAAATTGTATTTTTGAAGTCTTTTTAATACTATTTCCAGATTTTGACTGTGGTTTTAAGACTGCAGCCATGTATTATAATATCATCGACGTATATAAATGCGCCGTCATCTAGGCCGCTTAGTGCAATGGAGAGCATTCTTTGAAAGCTGTTCGTTGATATATTTAGTCCGAAGGGTAATCTTTTAAATTGATAGTGCCCCTGATTGGTTGAAAGTGCTGTTAGTTTTCTTGATTCATCTTCGAGCTCTATTTGATGGAAATAATTTGTCATATCGAGTGTTGAGAAGTATTTCGCTATTCCTAGTCTGTCTAGGATGTCTTCTAACCTTGTTAGAGGATATTTATCATTTATTACTTTTTTATTTATCTGCCTGAAGTCCACAACTAGTCTCCATTTCTTTTCGTCACCAGATTTCTTTGGTAATATGACGAGTGGTGAGTTGTATGGACTTACTGAAGGCTCGATTACATCACTCTGTAGTGGCTTATCGATTTCTTTGTTTATTTGGTCGATTTGTGAGTGTGGCAACCTATAGTTTTTTTTGTAGACGGGGTTATTATCTGTTGTACTAATGTTTATAAAAATTATTTGTTGATAACCTATCGTCTTCTGTGTGAAATACTTCCTGATATTTTCTACATATTTCTTTAATTGAACCTTTAGCGTTCTCATCTAACCCTTCTAATTTGAATTCTTGTAAGAGTTTTTGAAATCGTCGTTCTGTGTTATCTCTTTTTTGTATTCTCATTATCCTATATTCTTTCAGCACATGTACCCGTGGTGCGAATGCTTTCAAAGTCAATGTATGGTTATTTGAATTTAGCAATTTTCTTACTTAAGAAGAATCCTTTTATTAATTCTTCACCGCAGATTACGCTATCTTCATCGACGTCGAGTGTTATGGCTTGAATAATCTTAGTTCTCGCTGGTATTTCTATTTCATTTTCATATTTGTTTGCCATTGGTATAGTCAGTTCTTCAGTGTTTGTTGTTACAGTTATCGTGAAAGTTTCATAATCTATTTTACACCGGTATTTCATTAGAAATTCTCTTGCTATTATCCCATGTGTGGTAATTGGTGTTTGTGTATGCACTATGTGAAATTTATGTTCTATGTCATTGCCTTCATACGTTAACTGTAACTTCGCTGTGCCCAAGGAATATGTCTCATTATTCGTTATTCCCGTCATCTTGCATTGTTCATTTGTGTCGATTGCCTGATTTAATAAATGTACTTTACAGATAGAGATGTCTGCTCCTGAGTCAATGAGGGAGTTTAATTTTACTTCTATGAATTTGTCCATCAGCGTTATGTAATTCGTAGTGTAACTTCTGATGTTGTAAATTTTTGAATTTTGAATTACTCTATTCTGTGCTGATCTTCTCCTGGACATTGCGCATTGCTCGTTTCCTGCAGAAAATTTACACTTCTTCTCTGGTTTTGTTGGGAGTTTCTATAGAAACTTCTTCCCCTACTATTGTGATGATTATTGTTATTGTTCCAATTTCTCTGCTTCTGCTAACCGTTGTTTCTGTTTTGGCTGTTTAGTTGGACCGTGTTATTAGGTCTATTTTGGTAGTTTTTCTGGTACCTATTGCCATTATTGTTTCTGTAATTATGGTTTCTGGAATTATTGTAATTATTGCGGTGTCTATTTTGTTGACTGTATTGATTTCTGTTGATATTGAGTATTCTTGATTCATTTCTTAAGGGTTGCTCGACTGGATTTGCGAGGCTTATGGCATCTATTAATGTTTTTGGCTGTGATGCCATAATTGTTGGTTTGAGGTAATCATTTAGTCCACTCTGAAACGTACTCAGCCCAACTTTGTCATTTAGTTTGCAGATCACTTTTATGTGTTCTTCTCCTATTTCGTTTATCTGCACTTTGTTTAGCTCTGCAATTATTTCCAATATCTTGTCTGAGAAATCTTGAAGTTTCATTCCATTCTGTTTGCAATTTCCTAGTTTTTGTTGTAAGTTTTGTGTGGTGTTTCTTGTCTTGAAAGCCTCTGTCAAGGCTGCCTTTAAGTCTTTTCGTGTTGTTGGTTTAGTAACTGCGGACAATTTATTTCTTACTTTTTCACTCTGGCGTGCTAACCATAGGAATTCTATTAGCTGTGTCTGTTCTTCGTTTTTGAGTGTTTTTCCGTACATCTCTACTAAGCTTATAAAATTTGACAAATCTTTTATATTGCCTCCAAATTCTGGCAATATTTTAATTACTACAGCTAGGTCAAATGTGCTTGAGCCCATTTCTCTTTTTTTATTTTGTGGTTCTTCTAGATCTGATTCATGAAGTTCTGTGTTATCCAAAATCGTTTTGGTTGTTTCTTCTAAAATCACTTTATGTTCTATGAACTTTGTGTTAAATTTATTCTGCTCGTTTTCGGCTTGCTTTCCTTTATTTGTGCATATATTCGCATCAAATTCCTTTTTTATTTGCTTGGCTGCAGCTTGTTTTTTAATAAATTCCTTCTTGAAAATGTTCTTTGCGGATTCTTTGTAAATGTCTCTAGCAATTTCTTTATGTCAGTAAAAAGTTTTTCATTTCTGGCGACACTTTTATTAATTATTTTCTGTACAAACTTTTTCCCTAAGTAAAACGTGATTGCTAGAAGGATGATCATTTCTACAATAGTCACGGCTGTTGGTACATGCAGAAGGTCGTGAATGGTTATAGATTGCGGTGTCGTTCCTGATGCTGCTGCTGCATTCTGTGCTATTATTATCTCTTTCGATTTTAGTTTTCCCATCTTAATCCGTTAAGTTTCTGTATTGGCTGTTTCTTTAGATTCTTATCTGCTGTTATGGGGATCACCCTATACAGCTCTGCGTTTTGCTGCCTAAGTCTTACAGCTACGCCATCTCTTTTCTTTTTTGTGTGCTTTTGTACTATATATTCGTCTTTTGGCTGTTTGTCCTGTTGTGATCTCTGTCTGTATTCACAAATTGTAATCGGTTTGGGTCCTGCTTCTGGATTTTCTTGGATGGCTTCTTCTATGGAAATTTTTTGGATTTTTGTGACTATTGTTTTCGACTTTGTCTGTTCTTCTGGAGGTGTTTCTGTTTCCTCTATGTGTGTTCTCTGTCGATAAATAGTTGGTGCTTCCAAGTTTATTTTTTGCTTGACAGATTGCCAAAGTTCGTCCGTAGTTTTTCCAGCATTCGATTTTTGTGTGATTATTTGTTGTTTTAGAGTTGTGAGGCGTCTAGGTGCTGTTCTCTTTCTAATTGTTGGGTCCTCTAGATGTTCTGTCGTTGGCCCGATTTGCAGGGTTGCCATGTAAAGTTTGTTTCAGGGAGTCGTGAAATGCTGTCCATGATTAATCAAATATAGTAAACGAACTTTGATTTGAATTTAAAAAATAGGCAGAGGGCTGCCGAACTTACTTTTGATGGCTTGAGAAGCCGCTGTGTTTTTATTAAGGCAGAATATGCCGCTTTAGAGATGGGATGGCAGAGTATGCCGATGTTTATTATGTTCTGCGGCAAAGTATGCCGCTGTTACAGTAGGATGGCAGAGTATGCCGATTTTATTATCAGAAGTAAAAGACACCTTTCGATAGTCGAATTAATTCTAATTCTTATTAATCAGGCACTGGTTATTTATACAATTTTCTTACATACTAAACAATGTGTCTAATAATTCTAAAGGGGGGAATTATTGCAGGATTGCAATAATTGAAGCAATAATCAAATTCATTGATCATAGTTGCAGTGTCAACAATCCTGATCACAATGAATCATTTCTTATTGGTTTGGTAGAGCGATGACCTCAGATACATTTATGTTTTCATAATTGAACGTTTTTGCTTGCAAAGCGGAATATGCGTATGTTGCAAATTCCTCTTAAGGTCGAGCAAATTTTGTTTGTTTTGTTTTTCTTTTCGTTCATCGTTCTGATTTCTGTTTATTTTTCTTGTCTGTGGTCATGGCTCTACAATGCATGGTTAAGGCATATAACATTATCTGTTTGGAGTGACTACAAGTTAAGTTGAAAGATATTATTCTTTCATAGCTTTACATAACAAATTATAATTGTACCATGCCACGTGAAACTCACCGCGCGGTCAGGACATTAGATTGTTTAAAGTTTTGGAAAGGTTTAGAATTCAGAAGTTTTTTAATGTATTTGGGGCCCGTTATACTGAAAGATTTTTTACGGATAGGTATTTATGAACACTTTTTGACGTTATTTTGTGCCGTAACAATATGTTCGAGCAAAACCTATTTGAAATACGTTTATATAGCTGAAGAACTAATGAAAGATTACGTTGACAAATACATCGATATATTTGGAGCAGATACTATCACTAGCAATGTTCAAAATCTAACACAATCTAACTTCCTTGATTTTATAACATACGGAGAGTAGTTGCAGCCTTGATAGCGATTAGGTTATTGTGATCCTTGAAAGGAGGGTGAGAATTAAGAAAGACTTCCAAATCTAATTAAAAAACACCCATCTAAAATATGACAAAAGTTCAGAGGATTTATTTTACAACAAAAGGCTGTGGTAATGCTCTTTGTACTATTAAGAGAATGGCAGCAGTTCAAACACAATCTATGAAAGCTGTTTAATTTGAATTTAAATGTTCACATTAGCTTTCATTAGAAACAAGAGAAAAAGTAATAATTTGTCTGATACCAATAATATTATAACATATATGAAAATAAAAGTTAAATAAAATGAAAACTTTATATGGCAACATCAAGACCACTCCGATTTAGTTCTTTCAGACAGACGGACGGACTGGCAAACGAACGGACAGACAGACAGACAAATCGACAGACGAACGGACTGACAAACATTCAAAAATCAAAATAACATTTAATATTATGCGTGGGTGTACAACCGATTTTCTCTTCTAGCACTATTTCTGTGCATTACCATCGAAATGACAAACTATTGACTATAGAAACTAGTAGATATCTAGCTACGAGGAAAATAGACTTAAGCATTTTTATTAACTTTCTCAACTTACAGAAACCTGACTCAGAAACTTTGTGTCTGAGTGGCTGAGAGTGCCATTCGTAGCGATAGAGCTTTAGGGTAATAAAACTGGATGGATTTTTTTTTATTTAGAATGAGTGAGTCGGGAGCTTTCCGATAGGATAAAATATTCTTCTTGGGGGTTTTGTGGTGGGGGTGGTAAATACCACACTTGGGGTTGTGTAATTTCTGCCGTGTGTGATATGAGTCTAGATTCGAGTGTCGATATTCGAGAGTCGAGGTTCGAGATACCATAGTTGATATTCGCGAGCTGAGATTCGTAAGTCGCGATTTCAGATTCGAGAGTGGAGATTCGCGATTAGAAAGTCGAGATTCCAGATTAGGAAGTCGAAATTAGACGTCCTAGATTTGGAAGTTGAGTTTCGAGTATCAAGTATCAGATTAAAACTTACAAATTTTGCCATGAGTTGCAGTTAGACAATAGTGATTATGTTATGGATTACCAAATTTTTCAGATTAAATGTGATTTGTAACATTTCTTATTTTACATTTAAACTGTTCTTGTGTACATCACTGAGAGCAAAAAAATATTTTTAATTTTTTGGTGCATTTTATTTACAAAAGTTATCTATTTTAAGATTTTTTTTAATATATTTTATTCTGCATGTAGTAGAACCGCATCGATGTGCTCGTTCTAGTAATGGAAGTAGTAAGCTACGATATTTTCAGAGCGGGCATAAAATGTAGTGATAAAACTTTATTAAGTATTGAAGAAATTTAACAGAATTTAATTTAAGTTTATAATTTTATAATTTATTTAATCTTTAAGAATTATTTTCTGATAATATTTCTTGCCTTTATATGGCTGTTATAATTTAGAGTCTCAATGACAATTCGATTGTAAACATACAAACTGGAATTGGAAAATGTTTAAAAAAAATTATCACGATGTTTATTTTTATAACTTTATCACCCTTGTTTAATTTAAAACACTATAATTTACTGTTGAAATAATGAAACTTGCTTGAAATATTATTTCCGACAATAACTCTTGTTGTGTCTCCAGCACAGCACAGCGTACTTCAACACTATAATTCAGGACTCCGGAGTCTCGATTATATTGTATCTCTTCCAGAAAAATAAATTAACTATTGTTATTAACCCTCTAGCAGGACTGACCGCCTTTTGGCGGGCAACACTTCGCTCAAGTTATATCTTAAAGTAATTTTTTTTGCCTCAGCATGCCGCGACGACTTTTGTCGTTTGATGGATTCGTAATGTACTGTTTTCAAGTGCAAAATGCCAACGTTTGAGAAATAAGAGCTCTGTACAGTGACAAGTTAATATTTTTTTAATATTTCTAGTTTTATCTGGAAGCTAAACAAAATATTAGTAAGTAGGAAATTAACTATATTTTACGAAAATCTAAGTGGTTTATGTGTTTTCAAAGAATAATCGATCAGCAGTGGTTGCGTAAGGCGGGTAATCAATGTACCGTAAAGTTTTGTGTATATATTGAATACCTTTTTTTGAATGCGTCTTAGATCTTTTTAGGTGAATTATCTTCGCATTTACATCAATTTAGTTATTTAAACAGCCAACCGACCTTTAATTAGATACATATTATGATTTTATGCATCATATTAGTGTATTTGCTTCTTTTGCTATAGAAATGTCTGAAAAACTACCAAAGGAAAAGTAAAAGTGACTGATTCTCCAGTTGAAGGAAAACGGCGGTGCTATTTATCAAAAATGTCTGATGAGGAGATACAAGAAATGATGACATCAACCCTTGCTGATCAACCTGATGAAGATAGTGACTCCACCGCCAACTTTGATGATGAAAACGTTTGTGCTATATAGGATTCAGTTATCGATGATGCCGTTGTTAATTTAAGAAGAACGTTGTTTTCTGATTTCCTCCGTTAGGCTATGAATCTGAGCTTGAATCTGAGTAACATACCCACATCGCCATTTGAGTATACACCGCCTTCACCCGCGATTGAGCAACAGCATCAAGCGGGACCTTTTCCGGAAGCAAGCTCTTCGTCCCATGCAGTAGAATATTCTCTCTAAATGCTTGGCAGCAGGATATCAACACGAATCTCCAAGCAAGCAATATGAAAACTAGTCAGTACATTGGGATAGTCAGTATTTCGCTACCCAAGTTTAGAAGAGTACTGGGGTGAACCTTCTTTTGTATCAATTAAAACAATCATGACATCGAAACAATTTTATAATATTCGGAAATACATTCGATTCAATGACTTCACGTTGATGAAAGACCGTACTCATCCTAAGCACGATCCGTTGTTCAAAACTATCATTTTATCCATATGGCATTAGTGAATGTTTTTTTTCTCCACAGACGTATCCATTCTGGAGAAGATACTACCGAGCTACCGAAATTCCGCATTCAAGTTGCGCAATCCTACCTATAAAAGCAGCGCCGTCTGATGTTAAAAAAATCATACGGATTGGGATTGGATGCTGATTACGATGACATTTGCCATATGCCAGACCAATTAGATCATTCTGCCAAACGAACATGTAAATTGGGCGGTTGTAAATTAAAAACCCAAATGTATTCTCTGAAATGCAAGGCAAATTTGTGGCTATCATCCAGAAAAAAATGTTTCCAATTTATCATACTAAGCCACAATGACTTTTCTTTAGTTTTTGTTTTTAGATAACAATTACTAAATTTGATATATTCACTTTACTCTTTTCTAATAAAACAGAATAATCATAAAAATCCCACCTGTATTTTTTATATTTTCCTTTTACGGGACTACCCATCGAATCATCGAAAATAAATTGTCCTGCTATATGGTTAAGTATGAATCACTTTTACTTACGCTGCTTTATCAAAAAATCACTAAAACAACACCGGACTTGTTTTTGTAAATCGAGAAGTGTCAGAAGTATGGCAGAAATACCGAATTGAGGCATAATAGAGTTTCAGCCCCCTTGTCATTTCCACCCCCGTGTCAAAAGTAGAAATACTTATCACACATACACGATCTTGGCACAGGAGAGCCTATTTTCTATATAATCTAAGGTAGATATGCAAGCTCCGCAAATAACAAATCTGTTATTAATAGTTGTGGCGCTAAAATTGCCTTTTCGAATTTTTCGAAATGTTATAAGACTTGCTTCCAACATGTTTCTCTCATCGTTTTTAATTGTTGAAATGCGTTTTAATGTGCTACTTTAAAGAAAGGATACAACACAGACATTGCCTATAGTCGCTAGAAAGAATGGACATAAGCAAAACCCCCCAAAAATACTTCCAAAGCCATGAAATAGAAATCTATATGTGTGCGTTGGGAGTCGGTTCCCTGTTTGTTTGAGGAATCGTAGACAATTGGTTAGATAAATTTTTCAAATAAATTTTGTTAGGAAAATGTATAAAAATGTTATTTCGGTTTGGAATATAAGAAAGCAAGCTTAAGATTTCTTTGAGTGTTTAGGGCGGAGTAGCTATTCAAATCAAACTTTTGTCAGTTTTATTTAAGAACATTGCAAATATTTTAGAATATTAGGTCTCCGTTGGGGCACTCACGTGTTAGTGAAGGAGCCTGTTTCATGGCTTGTGAAGTATTCTTGAGGGCTTTGACATAAGTAAGACCGTGAGGTAAGGAGTGCACAATTATAATATTATACTCTCATGGAGTAAGAACTACGGTATTTTAAACAGGTCCTAGAGCCTAAAACTAACGCTCCCACAGAAAAAAGAATTGCAGCCCAATATGTTTTCTTTCTAAAGACTTTTAAAAAACTAGCATGTAATACATGTTTGTGGAAATTACGGGGATTGAACGAAATGCAAGCTACATTTACACGGCAAGAAATGCGCAATGTCGTTGGCTAACCAGCCCACTATGGTCGCCCGCGCATTCAAGTCGTACTTCATAGCTTGTTTTCTATTCCGGGAATCCCTATTAATTATAATGGCTGTTTCATTGTTGATTGAAAAGGGGTCTGTGACTGCAAGGCTGCCAAGGTGAAACATTTCATACGAAGCCACAATGATGAAAGTCAATGTGGCTTGATAGGCTAGACAGCAAGAGGAAAAGCCATCTGTCTCATCTCGATAGCTCGGTGGTAAGAGCAGTTGCCCGGAAAGTGGAAGGTCGCGGCATCAAACCCCGAAAGAGGCGTTTGTTTTTCTCTTGTATTTACAAATTTGATTTAGAAACGTAATATTAAAACATATCTAAAAATAGTTCTTTCCATCCATTACCGAAGTTTTGGGTTCGATTCCCGTATTGGATAAAATAAAAATTAATGAAAATTGAAAAAAAAAAACAAAAAAAGTATTTGCTTATTTATAAGCTATGAGACTTTGCTGTCCTTGTGCAAAAAATTGTGTTGGTCCTATCCGTCGTTTTGGAGATATAAATTTTAAATTGCTTCCAGACGTTTCCAGACCAAAAGGTTCACAAAGCTTACTTTATCGACGTATATGTAGACAAAAAATAATTATACATTTCTAAATTTGACATTTAGTTTTCACGCTACTAAAATATACTCTGTTTCAAAGCTATAAAGCAATTTGAAATTTCTTGTGAATTTAATATTATCGTCAAGTTTATTAAATTTGTTATTCACGAAATATTTTAGTTGTCGCTCAGTGCCCGTCTATATATGTACATAAAACATCGCCTACATACCTATACCAGGTATTAAAACTTAAATCAATAAGGTCAATATATTCGTTAACTAGTACTATGTTCTGGATTTTCTTTCGAATTCTATTTATTAACAACTCACGACACCTATGGACTGGTACAGACGGAAACAAACTGGACACATCAAATGACACTAATTTAGCATTTTGTGGGATTTCCAAATCTTTAATTTTGTTAATTAATTCAATAGAATTTTTTGCAGAACATTCAGGACTAAAACCAATTACGTTAGGTATTGTATTACTCAACCACTTGCATAGTCTCTGGGAAGGAAAGTTGAAAGAGGCAGATGCTGGCCTTACAGGTATGTTGTCTTTATAATTTTAGAGTCAGCCGGTCGCAACTCGCTATAGACACGTACAGACTAATCTTGCCGCTCACTTTTTAATTTATCGCTAACCCCCGCAGCTTTGAAATTGAATATTGCTCAGAACTATGCTCTGTGCGTGGCTCAAATTGTATAATTATTTTATATTTCACAAACTTGTACATATATGTACAAATTATATAAATATGTACTTATTTCACAGCATTTCTGTCCCACATTTCGGTATTTTAAAACAAAACAATTTCTGCAACTATCACGATAAGGGATTTAAGCGTACCTCAGTGAGGAGCTCTTATGTTAAAAGATACTTTCGTTTGCTAGAATACAAAATCTCTTTAAAAAAATCTCCACAAAAGTTAAAAGACCAGCTGACGTCTGACATCTCTTAACCCTTACCCTTACCAATGTCCGCTAATGGGCTTTTACAGCCCACTTAAGAGCATAAGAGCTCTTATTTGTTATGTAGAATCGGAACCGGGGACTTAGTATACTTTAAGATTTCGTCTGCGGTATAAAAAACGATAGAGAGTTTCAGGACGAACAACAAATGAACACTATTTGCGAAAGTGAATGCTTCCATCTCATGAATCAAATGGTGCAATGCAATGACAGACATAATTAAAGATTTTTATTATATTTAAATCTTTATATAACATACATTGATCGGTTCCTTACTCATCTAGCGGATCGTTTTTGAAACATCATCACAACGTTTCTCTTTTCCGAAGCAAATGAAGACTTTGTATGAAGTAGTTCGCGGATAATTCGAAACTTACACTTCAATTTTACACGACAATTCATCTGAAGTATGGATCAATGAATTCAAAATCTGGTGACGCCGTATTGTAGATAAAGCAATTAACAACTCTCTCCAGGCTCTTAATATCTGTGCAATAAGGATATAAGTAGTGTATGGACACTTTGGATACCAAATAACGTTGCGCCTGTAAGGGACAGAAGACCCTTGCCCCACTATAGAGTAAATCATATGAGAAATGGGCGTATGCACGGGAAAATAAAAGTTGATGAGACTAAAGTTGCTTTTTGTACCACTTGTGTGTAAAGTAAATGGCGGAATTGGAAACAACTTCCAGAATATGGAGGTGTGTTTATACCGTGTGACACTGTGCTGAAAAATGAGAGTAGAGTTGTTATGTTCGGACACATGTGAATACATGTAGTGTACCTGCTCAAGAGGTGTGTTTATATTTTTCGCGGTTGTATTTCAAATGAAACTTGTTTTTTCAGTTTCAGTTTCAGTTTTTGTTTACGTGGGGGACGATCGGGCAAGGTTTTTGTTTACGTGGGGGGACGATCGGGGCAAAGTTGTTGTTTACACTCTGTCTTCGAGGGGGCCTGCTGGGGGCAAAGTTTGTTGTTTATATTTTTTTGTGTTGAAAGCGAAAGTGACTGGTTATAGAGAGAAGCGGTGTATGAATGTTGGGTAAGGTAAGTTTTTGCGTCGTTTCGAATTAATGCGATGATCTGAAAAAAGGTCAGGCGAAGAAATAAAAGACGTGGTTAATAGCGATCAAGTATTTTTATTACAATCGATGAACATTTTTTTCATTTTTGAATGAAAGAAAACTGAAGAAACTTGTTCTCCTCGTCTCTATTCGTTAAAACAATAAAATAATTTTGAATAGAGTTGATTTCATCTAGCTGTTTTTGCGTTTTTATTTTTTCGGAGAATCGATTTGGAAAGTATATGTATGAATTACCATCCAGGTAAACCGTTAATTTCTGGCCGTACTGCATTTTCACGTACTTGAAATAGTTGATTTTATATTCTTTATCAGTTTCCAGCTCTGCAAGTCTCAAAAGTTTATACGCTGGCTCGTTTCCGATTGTCGTCAACAACTGTGAAATATAAACGAAAAATTCCGTTTTATATACAACAGCGCAAGTAAAAAACAATTGGATTTGATTTTATTACTTTGTAAGCAAGACATACACTTAAACAGGGGAGACTAGGGTATATAAAAGGTAGAAGAAAATACCGTCATTTTTGTTGGAAGCGAACTTTTATAAGCAAACGTTGTGTTTATCACGAAATCTTGTGCGTATGCTAAAATCAAAAGCTGTAGTTTTATTAATCCTAGGTAGTGCGCAGATAAAAAAAGCAAAAGTTAAAAGTAAGAGTCATAATTTTGGAAGTAAATTAAAGTGCTAGTTTTTAATATATTTTTTTTGTTTGTTTTTTGTTATAGCAACTTCTGAGTAGTATCACCAGCCTTAATAGATTAATAAAATAACGGCGTCATGTCAACATATAAGTTTTGAAATATTTGAGAACTAGTTGTAGAAAAGGGTGAAGAGTTTTACCCATGCTTTTTAAGATCAGGGTTAAACCAAATGTTTGATAATAATGCTGCTTTAACAACAAAAGATATTTTAAAAGTACATAAAATTATTTTTAAATATGCAATTTTAAATAAGGACTGCTTCCAAAACCTTTCCGTTCAAGAAGCTCTTTCTACCTTAGAAAAGGTAAGCGTTTTATCCAGCCAAAACAAACCACACATTTCCGGCATAGTGGATATTTGTGAGTCTACTGTCAGCACCAACGTATTAGGAAATACGGATGATGTGGCTATACCTTCTTCTAGTATCAAACTCAGTGAAATAGTGCAGTCAGGTGGTGGGGACTTTATTAAAATATTATCTAAAGAAAATAAACACTTCACGAAATTTAAAATGGATGGCGTAAGGATGACTTTTCAACTAAAAGACTCCTCACATCAAGACATTAATAATTTAATTGAATTGATGGAAAGTGCATTTTCTGAAATGATTAAAGAATTAGTTTTAAACAGCAATGAGGGAAGTCAAATAGCCTTGTCACTTTCATTGCCAAATAATCCGGAAGTTAAACCGATATGGGTTAGCATGAGAGCAGTAGATAAGATTAACGGTAAATCGATCGTAAATCTGATCTCTGATGTTAATTAGTCAAACTCCGTATTTTTTTCGGATGAAATATTGCAGGTCGAAGCCAATATAGTGAATTTTCCATTTAGAGGAGGAAAATTTAGTAACATCGAAAATGAAGCCGCTTACTTGAAAAACAAGAAAAGTCTGACAAGTGTTAGTCAAAGCGGTTTTTTATGTCTTCCAAAATGTTTGTGTTATTCAGTAGAAATATCAAATGGTATCACCCTACCGAAAAATGTTCACGTAGGTTTGAAAACAAAATTCTTAGCCTTTCAAAAGTGTTGTCTAAGAATGCTTTAGGTCGAGTAACGGAAAATAAAGGTTGTTTATAATCAGATCTATATAAATTTAAAAAAAAATTAAAAGATTTTCAAATTATGGTCTTTAGTTCGTTAAAGGGAAATATTCTTTTTCAGGGGCCAACCCTTTTTGAGCGGAATAAGAAATTTTATCTTTATTTTTCTGAAGCTGAAAACAATTTTTAGGTTGTTAAATCTCCGACGGGGTTTTTTAATAAGAAATATCTTTGTGTTTTTTATCATAAGTTTTACCAGAAATGTGAAATGCAGTGTACATATTGTTATGTATCTCCCCCGTGTTTATTTGTGCAAGAAGTAATAAATTGTGAAAAATGTAAAAGATCCTTTAGGGGTACTGTGTGTTACAATAATCACTTAAAAAATTATATTGAATAAAGAAACTATTTGCAAAACTTTACAAGTTTTTAAAGATTGTGGTAAATTTGTCGATTATTCTAAAAGGCAGGAAATTCACATTTGTGGTGAGTTTTATTGTCAGAATTGTTTTAAATACGTTCCAGAAGATCACTTGTGTTTTATAAAAGTTTACAAAAAAAAGAAAAATACAAATTTTTTTTTTCATATTTTTTGATTGTGAAAACAAACAATATCCAGAAAAATCTGATTCATTTGTACACAATGTAAACTTAATAATAGCCCAGCAGAATTGCAATGAATGTTATATTTCGGATACTAGAGACGATGGTGATTGTATTAAATGCGGCAAACGCGAACATATTTTTAAATATCAAAACGTATCTGAAAATATAGTAGAAAAATTTGTAGATTACTGCTTTTTGCACAGACATTTTGCAACGCAAATTATTTGTATTGCGCACAATTTGCAATCTTACGACGAACACTTTATTTTATCAGCACTGATAAAACGGAAAGTAAAAGTTGTACCAGTTATGAATGGTGCTGCACGCCACTTGGTGTACAACAATCTTTTTCAAATAATTTAACTCCTTTTAGTTTTAATAACCTTTATCCTTTATTTGGTATAGTTTTCACAGAATAATTCGCATTAGCAGACTTTAATACACTTGCAAACTATTTAGAATAAATACACTTTTTGGAATATGTACTTTGTAAAAACTTTTAAGATAAAATAAAACTCTTCAAAATCAATTGATCAGTGGGAAACACTGGAGGCCTTACCTTGGGTAGGGGGACTCTCCAGGTTGAACACTTGAAAACTTCTCTTCCCTGGCTTCGCTTCAACAGCCTATTTATTTAAAATAGAACCAATTCTTTAACCAGAATTGGACGATTATGCACTTTCCTATTTTGTGGGAATTGTCGGGTAGACAATTCCATATGCATGCACATGTTCCGATTTTTGTCCAAACGGAAAACGCTCAAATGACAAAAATCAGAAAAATAATTAAAAATTGGCTTTTCGTCTTGAACGGAAACGCTCGAATTTCAAAAATCAAAATTCAAATTGGGATATCACAAAAACAATTAAAAATGACAAAAACAATCAGAGACAATTTTCAGGAATGATAGACAAATTTTAGATTACATAAGAGCACTAGCCCGATGGTCAGTACTCAGTAGGGATCGTATATCATGTTTTCGTTCTGTTGAATGGTAGGTACATCGCGGTGACGTGTTTATTTGATTGTCTAGCGGGTGCCCCGAGGAATGTTGAAATAAGACACCTGTTTCTGAGTGTGTTAATGGGTTAAGGTTTTTGTATGTTGGAAATGAGCTTGTCATGATATCATGAATAGTATGTTAGGTTTATTTTTAGGTTTTTGTGATATGTGGAAATGATGTATGTAGATATTGCCTTTTGGGTATTGAATAATGCATTTGGATAATTAGAGAATGCAATTATTGGAATGTGCGTTATGAATATGGAGGAGGTGATGTGGATTCATGACAATGGTTCAAAAATTATGAAAATTACTTGTGGGCGTTTAATCTTTATTGATTCATTAAATTTTCTACAGTTTGCATTATCAAAACTACCCAAAGTTTTTAATATTCCAAATATCAAAAAAGGATATTACCCTCATTTTTTTAATACTTTAGACAACTGGAACTATGTAGGACAAATTCCATCTACAGAAATGTATGCCATTGACGCAATGAAGACAGATGAAAGGGAAAACTTCTGCAAATGGTACGACAATCAAATTAAATCCAAGGTAGAATTTAATAATCAGGTCGAATTAATAAGTTATTGTCGAAATGTCGTCAACATTTTACGAGAGAGTTATTTAACTTTTATGAAGGATTTTTTAAAATAACACAAATAAATCCGTTTACGGAAGCTCTTACAATTGCATCAACTATGCTAGTATACAGAAAAAAATTTTTAAAAGAAAATTTATTAGGTATTTTGCCTAATAACGGGTATATTAGAAATAGAAAATGTGTAGTGGTGTAAATGGTTCCTATCAGTTTGGACTTATTACAAAAAAAAAATTGTGTACTCACCTGACCAAACAAAATCCGTGTATGCTAATTCACTTCCTCTAGTGGACACTTCAATTAGTTTATGCTCACCATTATACTCATAATTAACAAACATTTTTATAATTTGAATCAATTAACACTTTCACTTTAATTTGAACGTACTCATCGAAATCTTCGACTTAAATGAACAGAATTTCAAGCCTTATTCAAAAACTCAATGATTTCTCAGTATTCAATGCAGATTTCGTATTATTTTTATACGTTAACCGTATTAGAATTTTTATAATATCTCTCATATTACTTTTATTCCAAATTTTTATACTCGGTTGAAAGCAATAAGATCTATTCCAATGAATGTATAACGTTAATAAAATTTTAAAATAAACTAGTTATATACGCGAAGATATGAAATTTATATAAATTTTTATATAAACGAAATTTAAGCTGAGCCATTATAAAAACTGAACTGTTCGTATTTGTTTAATATATTAAAATTATTAATCATATACAAAGGCGCGTTATTAAGGAAGTGTATAACATCTTAATATATAAGAAGTTCATTATTATCGCATAAAGTTATTCGCTATTTTCAATAATTATGGTTATGAAGGAAACTTTAGATGAGGAGAAGTAATATATATGCAAATATTAAAAAATATTTAAAATGGCTTGCATTAGAAAACAGCAAATTTGGGGGGGGGGAATTATGGTGAAGTAAAATGCGGCTTTAAAAGTTGACGGGTTTAATCCGGATACCAATACTGATTATGAATTTTTTGGATGTTTCTTCCATTCTTCAAAAACCGGACTTCAAATAAACTTCAATTCCAGAATCTTGATCATCGATATGAAGGCACGTGTAAAAGAATTGAACTAATCAAGCGTGCAGGGTTTAAAATAATAACAATGTGGGAGTGTTATTTCACACAGTTTTTAAAAGAAAATCCGGAAATAAACCAATCTTTAGATAACGATTTAAAAAGTCATGTACTTTCCCTTAACCCGCGGGAAGCTATAACAGGAGGGCGTACTGAGCTATTTGCTGTTTATTATGAAGCAAAGGCTGATGAGAAAATTAAATATTTGGACTTTACAAGTCTCTATCCGTACCTAAATAAATATGCACCTTATCCTGTTGGGCATCCAAAAATATTAAAACTTGGGGATGTAACTTCCGCGGAAGATTTGATAAAAATGCATGGGTTTGTTAAATGTAGAATTTTGCCCCCACAAAATATTAATATTTCTGTTCTTCCTCTTAAAATAAACAACAAATTATATTCTCCTCTTTGCAAAACATGCAGCGAACTTAATATTCTTCATCAATGCCCACACACTGAAACTGAAAGAATGTTATTAGGTACTTGGGTAATTCCTGAAGTTGCCCTAGCAGTTAAGCAAGGGTATGAAATAATAGATATTTTTGAAGTTTGGCAATATAGCTACACACAATATGCTTGTGAAACAGACAGGGAGGTCTATTCTCCGAATATGTTAATACGTTTTTAAAGCTAAAACAAGAAGCTAGTGGTTGGCCTAGTACATGTAATACTGAAGATGAAAGAGAACTGTATATTCAGCAGAATGAAAAATACGAAAATATTCGTTTAGATAAAACAAAAATCGAAAAAAATTCTGGGCAAACACACGAAGCAAAACTATGTCTTAATTCTTTGTGGGGAAAATTTGCCCAAAGAGGGGAGAAAATGCAAACAATTGTTGTAAATAGTTTTAAAGATCTTTCTGATTTTAATGAAATTCTGGCAATTGAGTTATCATCCATTTATGTAATAAATAATGATACATTATGGGTTAACTGGCAACATATTCAGCAAGATCTAGATGTAGTTGGTCATGTGAATATTCCTATAGGCGCGTATACGACATCTTATGCTCGTATGAAATTATATGGAGTACTAGAAAAAATCCAAAATCGTGTTTTATACTGCGACACTGTTAGCGTAATTTTCACTGAAAAAACGAATGAAAACACGTTTGAAACATCTGAATTTTTGGGTGGACGCACAAATGAGCTGGAATGTTATGGAAAAAACGCGTACATATCTGAGTTTGTAAGCATTGGAGCTAAATGTTGTAGCTTCAAAATTAAAACAACTAGTGGTTTTGAGTACGTCAACAAATGTAAAAGGGGTTTCGTTAAACTTGAAAAATTCTCAAATGATAAATTTTGATAAAATGAAGAAAATTGTTTTTGAAGAAACCGAGCCTATAAAAATAGAAAATAAATGTAAAATTAAACGAAAATTACCTGGTGTGATTGTATCTGAACCGGAACCAAAAAGAATTAGATTTACATTTGATAAAAGAGTAATTAAGCAGGATGGTTTTTCTTATCCTTACGGTTTTAAGAGCACCAGAAAGTAATATTTATAAGATTTAAATCATTTATTGTAATTAGGCAAATAAAATATTTTTAGTAATTGCAAAAATTAAAATAATGACAACTGTTATACGAAAAACAAATGTACATAATTTATGATAGTGATTGTATTTGTTAAATTGTGTTGAAAATTGTTATATTATTTCCGAGAAACCTACACATATAAGGCCTTAAAACATATATTTAAATATCTGTTTGGTATTTGCTTTCTGCAGTAAAAGTCATGAGTTCGAACAGTTTCTCAGCGGAGTTAAAGGCCAGCTGTTTGCTAAGGAGTTGTCGTTCTTACAACACGGATCGCTTAATCCAACCTTATATTATTTCAAACCTCCATACCCGTATAATCAATTGTCAGCAAAAGCTCGTTGGTAGGATGATTACAATTTCAACCGAATAAACGGGTTAAGATGGAACGCTGGTACTATTAATTGCAACAATCTACCTGACATCCTGACGAAATTATCAAATTCAACAATTTATGTAAAAGGACTTGAAAAGGAAAAATTTATTCAGCAATACATTCCTCAAGCTAAAATAAAACAACTTGAAATACCAAAACTAAACAACCTTATACAATTTGAAGTCTATTGTGAAATTCATGGAAATTTATCTGCTGTACGTTGTGCTGTTAAAAATTGTATTAATATTTATATATATTTATTAGTGAATAAAATAATTAAATAAAATACTTTTTATATTTATTTTATTTCATTTATTTGTAATCGAAATTCATTGCATCAAAAATTAGGTTTGCAATACAATACATTGGTATTTCATAAGAAAGTCTGGAATAATTTAAGTGTACATAAGAAGTTCGACTGGGAATAAAAAATCTTCACATGGTAATTTTAATACATTTTTTTCTTTACATTTGTTAGCATACTTTTTATAATATTCCTTAAGAGCTTCAGAAGCGTTGTAATTGTGAAACATGACAATATTGAAGAATTTCATCATTTCAAATATTTTATAAAGCTCCGCTTGCGATAGTATAATGCTGCCAGTATTGACGGGGATCGTGTATTCGTTTTTTAATTCGGTTTGATTTGCTGGAAGGCGTCCCTTCCATTTTGGTTTTTAAATCGTTGAGATTCTCGTAAACTGCTAACCATCCGGAATAAGTTGTTGATTTTGAAAGAGGCCATGCCGATGAAACACTATTTTCGCTTCGAACGATAAAGGGTCAAACCCCAGTATTACTTTCCGGTTATGGCAATCGTCCAATTGGTACGTGTAGTTTAACAAGAGATTTTCACCGGCAACTTCTGCTGCATATTTAGACAACTTCCTTTTTTCTTTTACGGCTGCTTCACCTTTGGACAACTTCTTTTTACCTTTTGTGGAGTCCTTTGTTTTTTACGTGATGGTTCCATCTTAATCAAATCACACTGTTACGCTGAATACAAAAACAGCTAGGGTTTAGGTTTTTATAGTTTTGATCCCAGGCTTGCAAGACTGGCTACAAAAATCCTCTCCAGATTGTGGATGCTTTTTTTTTTAGATATATGCTACGGTATAAATTATTAATTTTGTTATCATTTAAACTTAGATCGTTCGAATCAAACTGTTTTAAAAAAAGTCTTAAAGCTCCGTCCTCTGCATCGAGGGTATAGAAATATACAACAATAATGTCCATAGGTTGCTCAAAACTGGCTTTGCAGTCGTTTTTTATTGCTACAAAAAGTGCTTGTATTAGCTAATAAAAATTTTCGAAAAAACCTGTTGGTGGGATACTTTCCAAAAGAGTAAAAGTACTCTGCAGGGCCTTGTTTTGGGAAATAAAAGGCGACCCAATGAGTTCCGCCTTTATGTGCAGGATCAGTGTTAGCTATAACACATGCAGGTTTTTTTATATTTTGTGGTAGATGACTGCATGGAAAAACACCTCTAAAAAACCTGTGTGTCGTGCGGTTATTTGTTAACGCCTTTGCAAGCTCAATCGTGTTCATTCTTGTTCAGCAGAAATGACGGCTTCCACGTCAATGACTTTGATGTGAGATGTAACGTAGTTATTTATAAATTCTTTAGTTGTATCTCCACGAACAAATACGATGTTAAATATTGATAGAGTTTTTATGAGATCTTCATCCAAACGCTTGAGCTCAAGATTGCCAAATTTACTTAATAGTTCAGTACAATCTGTACTAGATGTAGGTTACTTGAAAATTATTTCTTTCGCAAAAGACTTATTTTGCGCAGCGAATCCAGCAAAAGAAACTCTTTTTAAGAAGGTTAAGTGGCCTCCGGAGAATTACTCCACATTTACCAAACAGTAGGTCATTATAGATTACGTATTTAAGCACAATGATCATTTAACCTGCCTTTTATAGGTTTTTAGAAGCTGGTGTTCACATTTTTATCTTTGGCTATATCAAGGCTGCTATCATATTCTGCATATACAATAAATGTCACGGTTGTTTTTTGTGCTTCTTTAAATCTTCCTTCAATTCTAACCGTTCCCTGATTCAATAGATTTCCACATGTTGAATTATATGAGAGATCTGTTGTTAAATCAAAAGCAAGTAGAAAACATCCGTTGTTAAAGAATATTTTTGAAATTTGGTGTCCTTTATCGAAATAATGTATACCGGTTCCTTTAAACAATGTAATATAGCCTCGAGTGCTGGCAGGATTTTCTTTTGAATAATCAAATTCTAGAGGTTGATTTGGCACCTGTACGCCGTTCACCGATAAGTTAAACCTGGTGATGTTGTGAAGTTGTAAGAATTTTTTGTTCGTTTTCCGGGATATGCATCGTTGTCAACCACGCCAAAGACTAGTAGATTTGGCAATTGTCCTATAACCACATTGTCCAATGATAATCTAAATGTATTTGCGGGTATTGTATACGTCTTAACTTCAACTCGTTTATACGGATATATAGCGTTGGAGCGTTGGAGAACAGCTTCATGAGCCAGCAAGATGTTAGGATTGATAGTTACATGATGCATGTACATAGTTGTTTCTACTATCTTAACCCCTGGGGAATTGTCATCATCTTTTGACCAAAGGTAAAATTCGGTGTTTTCGAGTGCTAAAACTACCCGTAAATCAACACCGTTCATTAATAATTTATCTGCATCATCAGCTCAACAACATTACTTTTATCAAACAGCTTTTGTCTTGCCAAATAACCTTCATTTAGCTCAGCGTTTGCAACTACCTCCATATTATTTTGAAATACCAGCCAACCGATTCCAAATATGTTGAAGCGGCATCTTTTCCGTAATTTAATAAATTCTCAATATAGGCTCTATAGTTGTAATTGTTATCAGTTTGAGCAACTGGTTTTCCATTTGTACATTGACGGAAAAGTGAATGGAGTATGTTATTTACAAGGCCAGGGCCTTCATCACGAACAGTGTCTTTGGTTTTATCCGGTTTAGTTATTTCGATATCTTCGCCTGTGTAAAGTTCTTCTTTTCCATCCTTGATTTTCACCAGTTGTAATTTCAATCGAAGGTATATACCTGATAAGTCTCGATATGTGTCACCATGACCTAGCGATACAAATTCCAATACCGACGAGTTATCCAAAGAAGCTATAGGTTTATAAGATACTTCTTCAGTTTTTAAGATGCTACTTTGTACAGGTGGTGTAGAGAAAAGGTCCAATTCAGATTTCATGCATTCGTTGTAGGAAGGCATGCTGTCTACTTATCAAAAATATCTAACAACGTTTACGTATCTTACGGTTGCTTTTAATAGATGCTCTTTTAGCTGTCTTTTTTGTTTTTGAACCTATTTTAACGGATTTTGTGATTTTGAACGCCTTGTACGTTTAGAAGTTGGAGCAAAATGTAAAGCTGCACATGGGTTGCGTCTTTTTATAAGCATGCGACTGCTACCTCCTGAACAGGCCATGCTTCCAAACAGCTTATTGATACCTTTCTGTGATAGTTCTTCGGCAGCCGCTTTTCCTTGTTCTTTTAAAATATCTGTTAAAGGTTTACTACCCGCTTCTTCTAAAATAGCTTTTCCTGTTTTAATTGCTTGTTGCTTCAAAGCTTCTGCCCCAGATGTAACCAAAGGTTGTAAATATCGTAATATTCCGCTGAAAAAACTACCAATTCCTCTTCCACGCTGGTAAATAAGAGGAGCTCGATATAATTCTCCAATATCCGCTAAACCACCGCCACTTCGAATTGCGTAATATTTAGTATAATATGAATTCATTTTCGAAGTTATACAAAATGCTATTACCTCCACACTATGTTAAATTATTTGTTGTATGAGTATATATAGTTCATTTGCTTTTAAAATGGAGCATTATAAATGTCGGAAGATAGCCTGGCTTGAAATCAATTAACTCCCCTTGCTGATTAGTTATTTTTATAGAAATACTTTCGATAAAGGTTTTTTCAATAGGACAGTAATCTACGTGTTGAAATCATATTGTACTTTCACATTCTTTTAAAGGTATTGTGCGTAAGTATCATACTAACTGATCACCTATAGCTCTGAGCTGAATAATATCAGTGTAGACATAAATTATATATTTTTCATAACAGTCCTTTGATGTTTGCTGAAACTCTTGCGGTGACCTTAGTGCCCACCGTAACTGATTTTTCCAGTCTATTAAGTGTGTCTATTATTGACATATGCTCCTGACGTAATCCTGCCGTATTAAAAGATTCTTTTATTTCTGACAATATGGCGTCAGGCTCACGCTTATTTTCAGGTGTTTGGAGAAATATATCCGTAAAGAAGTTGGACAGGTATATTAGTATCAATAGGTACAGGTGTAGTTATATATTCACCGGAACTTTGTTTTTCGTATGGAACATCCAAAATATTGCTACATTTAATAATTTTTCGCTGTTCGGACGGTTTAGCATTAATCGAATCTTTATTCAATCTATTCAAGATGTTAAAAATCGTATCCTTAATTTGAATAATTATCTTTTGTTTTTCTTGTTCACTAAGAGTTTGATCGTCAAAGTGTACATTTGATATAAAAAGCGTAATAAGATCTCTGACATTAAGATGAGATGGAAGTGGTTTTTTTATTTTGACAGTGACTCCCAAATCTTCCAACCGTAGTTCAAATACATCATGTACCCTTTTGCCGCCAGTATTTTTTTCTGTCTCACGAGCTCTTTTGATGCTAAGCGCTGGATGTGTGTACTTGTCTATCGAATCTTGTATCATAGCATACTTTCTCTTCTGTCTAGGAATTTGTCCAAATACGTCATCAACAAAGGCTTCAACTGACTCATAGTTTTTATATTTTAAAACAACATTTTCTGAAGCCCTCTTAACCCAATATATGTGTAATGTAAACTCGTCTGGATCCTGTTTGTAACTTACTTCAGGTATAACACTATCAAAAAAGGCAGCTTCTAACCGATCCCACATCTTTTTCTTAACATCATCCAAGTACATGGTATACCATGATGGTGAAATAGCGCTATAAAATGTTAGTAGGAATGCAGAAAAATTTACCTGTCCTGCTCTGTAACTATCTTGCTCAAGACTCTCTTTAGTCCACTCGAGTTTAACGGTTTCATTTATTTTGATGCTAAGTGATTTGATTTGTTTTCTATGCTGCTCTGCTATTTCTTTCAATTGATCAGATGCTTCACGCCTTACCCTTTTAAAATTACTCTGATTTACTTCTTCAGCTGTATTTCGCTTGGCTCCTCTTTTTAGGGCATGATATGGCAACGAAATTTCAGTTATTCCAACACACCAGTCATCAGTAAACTTGCATGCTCTAGGTAGTGCATTTGTAAAAGCTGATAGCGTATTTTCGGGATAAAATTGCATGGAATTGTTACTTAAAAGGCATACGTAAAAGTCATTATCTTTTATATCTACAGGCATTTTTAAATTCTTTCACAACCAACGCTCGGTACACTTGAGATTTACTGCTTATTATTATTACAGGTTTTCCCAAGGAATCGCTGCAATGCTGGAACTTCTAGTTTTTGCTGAGTTTTTTAGGCGATCACTATGTCGGACAACTTTCTTAACTGGTAACGAAAGCATATATTGACTGGGATCGAGCAGAGACGGCCTTAATATAGATTGATTTTTGGATGGTTTTCTACCTTTCTCAGCTGTAGGACTTTCCGTGTCGAGTTCTTCTAATATGTTCGCAGCTTCATCTATACTCATTTCTGCAGGTACGGTGTACTGGGTTATACCATCCTCAGCCGTGACTACCTTATAATCTTTATCACGAGACTTGGTATCAGAAATCGTCTTAGGTATTTTTGAAGGTGGTTTCAGACTTTTTCCTATACGACTAGCTGATAAGCAACGTTTGGAAGCGGGTGATAACGGTTGTCTTAGTGGTGATATTTCAGCAAGTTCGATGAAATCCTCTTCCATTCTTTCAGGTATATTCTCTTTTAAAGGTGATGTCTGTGTTGATATTTCATCTTTAAAAATAAATTTAGTTTGAGGAGTACTGTCCGCAAACTTTCTTGCTTTTCTTGCGGTATGTGAATATTTGGTTTTTCATCTGACACACGCACGGCTTTCCGTCTTAAGTTTGAAAACTTTATTAACTCATTTCGGTAGTTATACCATTTTTCTCTATCAGATAAATTCTTGTTTTTTAATATTTTATCCATAGTCTTATCGAACCTAGATTGATTCAGGGAATCCTCAATCTCGTTGTTCAATTTTTCGTAAACTTCTGGTAAAAGAAGTAACATTTTACTTAGATTATTATTTTTAAAAATATTTCTCGATTAATGAACCAATTACACATGATAATACACTTCCTAACAACACTGGTAAGAAGACTCCTCGCTGTATCAGTATTTTACGTTGTCTGGGTACAGATCTTTTTGCAACAACTAAATTTAGCAAATCCTTTTTATACTTTCAGAGCGAATTGTACATTTTTCCATGAGGGATATGGTTTCCCTTCAAAGTATTAAGAGTAATTTCGCAAAGAGTTTTAATAACCTCGGGTTCGGCATTTTTAATAATGGCCTGCCTTAATTTCGGTCTCGCCGTTCTAAGAACATATAGCATATGCTTGTTGTCCCTTAATCGATTCATTCGTGACACCATTTTTACTGATTAAAGGTGGACAGAAAGAAGTTGTAAATGTCTTGTTAAAAATATCAGTACGGAATCTTAACACCTCGTTGATATCTTGAGTGGAATCTACCAGTAAATATCCATGGTGCACCCGTGTAATCTCTTTATATATTTTTAGCAGCTCTGAACTATTTTCTGGATAAATCTGTCTCGTTAAATGAATAAACTGGCTCTTATCTCGAGGGTTGTTAAACACAACGAGGTATTTACAGTTAAGTGATATGTCTCGGCAAAACTTGCCTTGATGAAATACATTTTGTGTTACAAGGATTGCTGAAAGATTGCGATGGTGTGATCCTTTTGTAAAGAGTTCACATACTTGTCTGCTAAAAGCATTTAACATCATATAGTCCAATATAATTAATGTAGGCTCCTGTGTATAATTTACAAACTCTTCAGGAATACTATCAATAAATCCAATATTAGTGAATGTGGTATCTGAGGGCAGAGCCCCATGTTCTGTATTACACCAGACAACTCTTGTTATTTGCGGCCCTGCTAAAAATATATTATTGAGAAGGTCTTTTATAAATGTTGTTTTTCCACAGCGTGAAGGTCCAGCAACCATCATTGTAAACGGATGATTGAACTTGATCATTGCTGGTTTTAAAATATTTTATATAAAACTGTTATTCATTGGGTTGTATTTATACATTCGGTAAAATGAGTAGAAGACAAGTCGTGAATGAACAGCATAATCCAGCTCGCAAAAACTTTAAGCAACAGAGTGGTACTATCAAGGGTATTGATGATTTGTGGCAGTCAGACTTGGTCGATATGGGTTCGTACGCTTCAGAAAACCAAGGCTTTCGTCTTCTTCTCACTGTAATTGATACGTTTTCAAAATATGCATGGGCCTCACCAATTTAAAGTAAAAAGGCATCAGAAGTTGTTAAAGCGATGCAATCGCTTTTTAATCGAGGTCGCATTCCAAGAAATTTACAAACAGATGATAGAAAGGAGTTTTTTAATAAATCGTTTCGACAGCGTATGAATCGCTATGCCATTAACCATTATTCCATTTACAGCGCTTTAAAAGTTTCAATTGTAGAAAGGTTTAACAGAACGTTAAGAAGCATGATGTGGAAAGAATTCAGTATGAACGGAAATTATCACTGGATTAGTATGTTAACTAAGTTAATAGAAGCGTATAATTCAACAAAGCATCGCACTACTAAAATGAAGCCTGTAGATGTTGGCCCACGCAACGAGAAACGTTTATTGTCGACTGTGTATAAATATTCAAAGGTAAAACCCAAACCGAAATATAAAGTAGGTAATTTTGTAAGAAAGCATAAGCATGTATGTATTTGAAAAAGGCTATACCCCTAATGTGTCTAGCGAAATATTTGTTATAAATAAAGTCAAAAGCACATTTCCAACGACCTATGTTCTCGATGATTATGAACAAAATGTGATTCAGGGAAAGTTTTATGAGCTTGAGCTGGCTTCAATCAAACATCCGGATCTTTATCTTATAGAAAAATTTTTAAAAAGACGCGGAAATAAAGTATTAGTTAAATGGTTAGGCTTTTCACCTAAGAAGAACGCCTGTATTGATATAAAAGACGTCGTGTAATATTTCTAAAGCATAGCCATCATGCTACTCTTGAAAACAGAATCTGACCGCTTAAAAACTTTCCATAATCTTCCTTTAGATGACAGAAAGTGCTGCAAACTAGCAAGAAGTGGATTCTTTTACACAAATGTTAAAGATAAAATAAAATGTTACTTTTGCTCCCTGGAAATGTATGCTATGAACTGCCCAGAAGACGTTGAAGCAGAACACATTCATCGATCTCCAAACTGCACGTATGCCAATGGTCGAGATGTATGTGGACTATACAATAAACCGCTCACTAAGCCGGCTCCATCAAAGACTTTAATTTATGCTTTCAACACTTTGAAGTTTTTAGCGGGTGCTATACTTGTTCTTGGACTGTTTTGTGAAATTTATTATTTTTACGAATACTTCAAACAGAAACTATGAAAAAATGTTCATCGATTGTAATAAAAATACTTGACTGCTATTATCCACATCTTTTATTTCTTCGCCTGACCTTTTTCAGATCATCGCATTAATTCGAAACGACGCAAAAACTTACCTTACCCAACATTTATACACCGCTTCTCTCTATAACCAGCCGCTCTCGCTTTCAACACAAAAAAAATATAAACAACAAACTTTGCCCCCAGCAGGCCCCCTCGAAGACAGAGTGCAAACAGCAATTTTGCCCCGATCGTCCCCCCACGTAAACCAAAACCTTGCCCCGATCGTCCCCCACGTAAACAAAAACTTAGCCCCCTATGGTTCCCACACGGAAACAAAACCTCGCCACTGAAAAAACTAGTTTCATTTGAAATACAACCGCGAAAAATATAAACAGACCTCTTGAGCAGGTACACTACATGTATTCACATGTGTCCGAACATAACAACTCTACTCTCATTTTTCAGATCAATAGTGTCACACGGTATAAACACACCTCCATATTCTGGAAGTTGTTTCCAATTCCGCCATATACTTTACACACAAGTGGTACAAAAAGCAACTTTAGTCTCATCAACTTTCATTTTCCCGTGCATTCGCCCATTTCTCATTTGATTTACTCTATGTGGGGCAAGGGTCTTCTGTCCCTTACAGACGCAACGTTATTTGGGATCCAAAGTGTCCATATACTACTGATATATTCCACAAGTTTTTGAAAATTATACCATTGTGTTAGCTGTGACCATAACTGCGGAATGTACGTTCATTTTCCACTTTGCGTCGTCTCAACACCTATTTAAGGCCCACAGTGGGACAAGATCGTTTCACCGGAACAGCTACTCTAAACATACATCTGGATATATGCATACAAGTCGAGCAATTCCTGATTTTTCTTCTTCTGTATCTTGTACAATATATTGTAACAGTGAAAGAAGGAATTTGGATATGTATTGAACATATTTATCGTACAACATTGTTAAGCGCTACCATAATATTAATTAAAGTATTTAACTATTTACAAAACAAAAAAATATGTTTTCTATATCAATTAGCTATATCTGTAAGTAAAGCATCTGCTTCCGGTTATTGAGTTTTGCCAATGAAATACAACATAGAGACTAGAAGGTATTCTTAATAAGTTTTTGACATATAAGTCGTCACTCCCACTAACTTTACGTGGTAGACATACCTTGCATTCCGTCAATCATACCGGAGACAGACTTACGGTATCGATATTGAAATATTGATATTGAGACTGTTCAGAATTCATCACAATTCTGATATCTTTTAAGCCAGCAAATTACATGTCGACACATGTATATACCGACCGAAAGATACAAATATTTGAGGTCTAAATTGTAATAATTTCGCATAGAGATGAGCCAGATAACTGTCTACGGGCAGTACGTTGCATTCACGCATGGTAATTTTTTTTTGTCGACCTAAAGCAAAATTGCACCTGAAGTTTAAATCAACAACGCTGCAGTGAGGTGAGGTAGCCAGTAACAATTGTACATGGGTAGTACACTGCATTTATCATGGTAAGTTGAAAATGAATATCTGTAGCAAAAAATTTGAGTATACAACAAATTTCTGATTAAATAGAAAACGAACTGCAGCTGCTATGCCAATTTGCCAAGCGCCTTTGAATGCCGTTTTTTGGTGCCATGAGCAATAAATGGCTATATAAATTGGAATCTGACTTGACTCGTTCTCTTTTTCAGTTTGGCAGTGCAGTGATCAAGTTGGTAATCTATTTCCAGGTGCACTAAATTTTGTTAACAGATTAGATACTTTATTTAATTGACAGTTAAAACAATTATTTCTATTGCGGATATCGACCTAATAAGAAACTTACTAATCTCAACCACTTTATTATGGGTCTCGACCGAATAAAGATTCTTATTGCGGGTATCCACCGAATAAAAAAATTTACTAATCTAAGCCACTTTATTACGGGTCTCGACCGAATAAAGATTCTTATTGCGGGTACCGACCGAATAAGAAATTTACTAATCTAAACCACTTTATTACGCATCTCGACCGAATAAATATTCTTATTGCGGGTATCGGCCGAATAAGAAATTTACTAATCTAAACCACTTTATTAGAATAAAGATTCTTATTGCGGGTATCGACCGAATAAGAAATTTACTAATATAAACCACTTTATTACGGGTCTCGACCGAATAAATATTCTTTCTGTGGGTATCGACTGCAGTCAGAATTAATAACCTCACTTTATTCTGGATATCCACTGGAATAAAGCATAGTCCAATTCCAAACCTCAATAAATTGTCAGATACAATAAAATTTTCGAAACATAAATTTAATTTAATCTTAATTCGATATTACATTTAGCTTTACAGATAAATTTAAATTATAATTGTGGTTTTGAAATAATATTATGAGGCATATTTATATTATATATTAATTACAAATTATAGCATATATTGAATTTAAAAAAATCTATTTGGAGGGCGAGTTACATCGTAGTGAACTTGGAGAATCGAAGAATTAAGCTACGAAATAATCGACTTTGAACCAGGGTTATAACTTCCATCACATTTCTTCATTATTCGTGTGTTCACTATGACTACGGGCAGAACAGCGACTAGGTCATATTGATATATAGAGTTTCAGAAAGACATTTGCGGTTTGCGATACTGAGAAATTATGGAAAGAACATACATTAGATTTGTCATTTTACTTGAAAAAGTTTGGCATACATATAAAGAACGAACAAATATTGTGAGATTACTTGCTATATCAAAAATGAAAATAAAATATGTCACTTCAACTTGACAAGTGTGAAATATTATTCCAGAAAAATGCAGCCAACATTGCAATATAAAGTACGACTCTAAAAGATTCATGTAATAAATGATTGATGGTTTATAACTAAGATAAACACTGTATACCACGAAATTTTCGTAGTTTTAATATTGAGTACTACATGCGGACTATAGACCTGTGGCGGGTCTAGGTAGAGGGCGCGGGGGGCGCGCGAATTAGATCATGGTCTGATTCTAACAAAATAGAAGAGACTAATTTCCAAGAAATTCGTAAGAAATATGTAGAATCAGCAAAAGCAGAACAAGTTTAAAGCATTCCACTTTCCCACACTGAAATAATTTCAAACTTAAATCATTTACTTTCCCACATTATAACTGCGATCTAGTTACAGCTTTGCCCAACATATTTCTTACGAATTTATCTTGCATCGTCGTTCTTAGCGATCAGATTTCATTTTGTACGTGACAAATATGTAAATGTAGATAATTATTATGAACGAATAATTAAGTCAGTCTAACTTAAGTTTTGACGGAGAAAGGTTTAGCAAAAGCTGACCACGTTTACAAAAGTGTTAAAAGTATTAAATAAAGGTACATCAATCTAAAGATTGTTTTTTTTTTATTTTTGGAACCCGAACGAGTTGTCTAATACGCACTCCCCCTGGAGACCAAAACAAACAAAAATTGCAGTAGATGTTCTGAAGCAGAGTTTATTCGGGTAAAATCGATGGGAGCTTTGTTTTAATTGAAAACAGCTGACAAAGTTTCGTTGATATGTCTTTGATGTAAAGACGGCTCGTTAGAATATTATCGGCTGTTCAAATCAACTATCTAAAGAAACAATTACAGATCGTAATTGGAGAAATTCAACGAAACTACACAACGGAAAACAAATCATTGTATATTGGTGCAGTGAGTTATTACATTTGAAAAAAAGGTTAATTTTTTAATATCTTTTTTTATTATTTCATAAAATGCAACAGTTTTACTAGAATACTTAGCTCAAATGTTAAATAAAAACAAAATATAAATGCTGATTGGGGAATTCTCAATCAGTATCTTAGAGAAATTGATGGATCTGTCTGTTTTGCTCCGAGGGATATTGATCAATACACACAAGAATTTATTTCTACAATCGGTCTCAACAACAGCAAAATCGCTCTTGCTTTATCTATAAGTTTAACAAAGTAATAAAAAGGATAGAGTCCACTTTTCGCGCCTATCAACTGCATCCATGTGCAGAAATAAAACAAGTATACAAGACCTCAAGGAACATCAGTAAGTCCATTATCAATTGAGAGAAATTCTTCGAAAGCCACAAAGGCAACAGCGGTGTCTCATCTCTTTGAACCAAGATCATAGCTTTTCACCCCCATTTCTTGTGATGGACCAATGATTTACGATACACCGTAATTGTCCATTCTTGGCATTAAAATTTCCAATAGGTTCAGCTGGACCAGACCTAGAATTTAATATAATTTCCATATCTGGGCCGGGATTGGGCGTACCGTCTTACCTTCATTGGATTTTGTAAAAAAAAAAAGCCTTCAAGCTCACTAGCGATGTGGCAATAATTAGTAATATCGACTCACTCGAACACCGCCGCAATGATGGATGCCTTTCACTCCTATATCGTTATTCGTATGGTCAATATTCCGATGCCTTTCACTCCTATATCGCTATTCGCATGGTCAATGTTCCGATGAAATATCTAGTCTGATCTTTTGTAGGATAATTCCTGCACGCAATACTCGCTCTGCAATTTGCGCACTTCCTAATACCCATAAAATTATCTTCAGCCATACAGTAAATTTCCGTGATGCTTTTTTATCCCAAACTGTGCGAATGTGGAACAGTCTACAATCTTCTGTCTTCACTTCGACATACAATCTGCGGCAGTTTAAGCGTGACATACATCAGCTCCTGTGCTAGTCACCTCACGTTCCCTTATTCCTTTCTCTATCACCTTCCTGTTATGCTGTGCTTTGCATCATAAGGCATCCCCTGAACTTGCCTTAATAATATAAAAAAAAATCATACTTTCTTGACCTTAGTAGAGGTAAGGTACGTAGTACTTTTGTTCCCATATTTCGCAAAGTTACAATCTATGATGAATTCGTCAATTTCAACAAAACGTGTTTCCCTATTTTTACTAACTAAAATGGTAGATTTGGAAGTTTTACACTTGCATTATTTACAAGCCGAAACAAAATAAATAATTTAAGGCCTCGTTTGACTTTCGCGAGTGGCAAAGATTGAATGTTGAGCAATTTTCTTCGTTCCGAAGGATAGCCACTCACTTACTTGTTCGACAGGTATCTTTAAATGATAAATTTTGTGCATTTTACATTTGCGAGTGGTAGCGAGTGTCTTCGAACGTTTGATCTATTTCCAGCTTATACCGTTTTTAAACGAAAGTTGCGCCCCCCCCCGTCCTCACAAAAAATCCTGGATCCGCCCCTGGTATACACCGATCTGTTTTTTAGTACCAGCGGTTTACTACAAACCATAATATGGAAAACACAAGTCTGTCTCCGGCATAGCTAGGGATACTTCATGTTAACCTATTTCGCACTTTGACAATAAGTAAATTATATAGACTGTTAGATTGACTCTTTTGGTATTGTTCTGGGTTTTAATGAGATACCCAAGGAGTGGGGAGTGCTTTCCACACAGAGAAGATCACCAGTCCCAATTTTATTTATTTAACAACTGGATAACTTTTGTACACTATGAAATTTTATTCAACAACTTTGTACACTTATGTTAATACAATGAATTTTTATTTAACATGTAAGTATTGGCTTTTTCTAGAGATCTGAAGGCCTTACCTCTGGTAGGGGGACTCTTCAGATCACTTCAAAAGTTAGGAAAACTCTGCTTGTTCCTAGCAACATCAACTGAATTTATTTAGGTTCTCCCTCCATCGATTTATTTAAAAAATTCAAAGTAAAAATCTATCGGCCAATCAATTTCTTCGATAAGTGAAAAAGATGCTATTCTCAGCAAGAATCGATTTAAGGGGAAAAGTGATTAAATCGTATGAGTTCAAGTACTTTGAACTCATCACAAAAAACGTAAATCGCTTGCGTCGGCATTATTGGTTTTCGTGACAAATATATTTTAAAATCGCATAATTCATATGCGTTCAAGTTCTTTAAACTCATCGCGAGGAAATTGTTTACGTTGGCGTAAATAATTTAGAAGGTGAAATCCGAGATACTAACATTTGCTTTGGAGAAATTTTGTGAGAAAAAGTAACCAAGGCATAAATGAACTGCATGAAGATAATTTAGGAAAGAAATTTATTGGTTTCATGCTAGTGCGATGCATGTTTTAGGATTTTAATGCTAGTGAGATGAAAATGTTTTGAATTTCAGGGCAATTTACAGATAACGCCAAACGAGGGATGCTAATGATGTCACGTGAAGTAAATAGGGTGTAAGGTGACGCGTATAGCGAGCACTTACAACACCATCCCCCTTAGAAAAGAAAGTTGATTCTGTGAATGAACATTCGTTGCCAAGAATAAAAGGAATAAAATTAAATGAATGTACTTGTGTTACGGATTAGAGGAAGAATCCGCAAAATTCAGCTGATGTATTCTATTATATTGTACATTTTTTTTTTTTTTTATAAGAGTAAGTATTGACTAATATGACTAATATGACTAATAATATATTTATATTTTAAACTAACTATAGTAAATTAAATCAACAAATGAAAAATTATGCTATAATGATAATAAGGTTTACGTAAAAAATTTGCTGTTGTTTTTTTTTCTTCTAATACCATTTAATTAAATCGAAAATTACCGCTTATGAAATATCAATGTATGTAAGTATGATAATATGAATATATATGTATGAAAAATCGGGCTTTCTTCTACCCCCTTTTTTTTCAATAGCTAGATATATAGATATGTACGTAAAGTTAATAATATGAATACATATATGTGTAACGTTGTTTACATTACGGCTTATCTGTCCCAGTGCTCTTACTCGTTTTTCTTTCCAATGTTAATTTAAGTGGTTGGCTAGAGCCGGGAAAAGGTTCAGGTTTCATATCTAGTGAGTTTTTTGTTTTCTTTAGACAATTACATCTCGTAAGGGCCGGACCAAAGAGGATCGAATTTGTTCTTACGAGCGTAGTTTTTTAAGAGCACTTTTTCTCCGATAGTGAAAGTTTTTGGTTTTGAATATTTGTCATAATTGGATTTGCTCTTTTCCTTCTGACTGAGAAGAGTTTCTTTAGCTATCCTGTAGCCGTGCTGTAGCCGGGCCTTTAACTCATTTGCATATTTCTCATAATTATAACAGGTTTTTGGTTCGGACTTCAGTGGTGATGGAATTGTAGCTGCGAAGCCATAGAGAAGCTCGTGTGGGGTTTAGTTGGTACTTGAATGTGGTGTCGTATTATATACGAACATAGAATAGGGTATCCAAGAATCCCAAGTCGATATGTTTCTGTTGACGTAGTGTCGCAAATATTCAGCGAGGGTTCTGTGGGACCGTTCTAGAGCTCCGTTGCTTTGGGGGTGATAAGGTGTAGTTTGGAGTTTTTTGATCTTCAATAATTTACATACTTCTGAAAACATCTCGCTCATGAATTTCGAACCTTGATCTGTTAAGATAGAGTCTGGCACACCATGTCGGCAGATTATTTTTGTAATGTAGGCTTCTGCGACGACTCGTGCTTCTATACTTGCCAAAGGGATGGCATCAGAATACTTGGTAAGATCGTCTTGGAAGGTGAGCAAATATTTGTTTCCATTATGACTAATAGGAAGAGGACCAACTATGTCCAGACAATTTTTTTCGAATGGCCTTGAACTGGTTGTCGTTATTTTCATAGGGATCTTTGTATTCCGTGTTAACTTATTGGTCTGGCATGAGGGGCATTTTTTTATGAATTCTTCAACGTCCCTTCGCAAGCTTGCCCAGTTATAGGATTTCAGAATCCGTTTTATGGCCCTTTCTATTCCCTGGTGTCCACCAAAAGCGGACTCATGATAAGTTTTTAGGACATCCGTAATATCTTTGGGGTTAGTCAGAGTCAATACCTCGGATAGATATATTGTTATGTTGACTGTTTGAAATGTATGCCTGAGTACAGTTTTTATCTCAGAAAAGGTGTTTGAGTCTATGTGTGAAATATACATGTGCATTTCCTTAAGTTTTTGTTGGGTATGAAAATCCTGTATTTTTCTGCAGGCCTTTAAAAGTGTCGTTGAATCAGATTTCGTCTTGAGAGGTAGTTTAATTAGCGCTAATATATATGTGCACTTCTTCGTTGGTTCTATTATGAAAGTTTTCTCTTTCAATTTTTTTTTCAACTGGGGAATTTCCTTCTTAAGAGACAATATCTCTTTCTGATCGTTGTCTGATAGAAGATAAAATTTGTATTTGAAATTTTTAACATCCGTTAAATAGCTTGTGTTCACTATTATGGGGCATCTTCCTCAGAGTGAATTGACATTAAGTAATTATTGAACCATTCATCAAGATCGGTGTCACTTTCGTCATTCTTCGCAGACTTTGCTTGTTGTCTGGTCAACATATTTACTACTTTATTTTGAATTTCTCTCTCGTTTTCCGGCATAATTCGGCTCAGTGCATCGGCATTTCTGTCTGGCAGTCCTTTAGGTTCATTAGCCAGACTAAGGGCTTGTGATCGGTTAGAATGGTAAACGTTCTGCCATATACATAAGGTCTGAACTGCTCTACAGCGTACACGATGGCGAGCAGTTCCTTTTCTATGGTAGAGTACCGAGTTTCAGCGGGGTTTAGGGTCCTACATGCATAAAATATAGGATGTTCTCCATCTATTCCCTGCTGCGACTATACGACTCCTAAAGCTATATCGCTTGCATCGGTGGTGATAAAATTTTTTTTATCGAACTGCGGATATGCGAGGATTGGAGCGGTTATGAGATTTTTCTTTAATATTTTGAAGGATTCCTCGCAGAAGGAGTCCCATTTGAAGGGGGTATCCTTTTTTAGTAGCTTAGTGAGAGGCTGTGCAATTTTTGCAAAGTTAGAGATAAATCGCCTATAGTAGCCTACGAAGCCCAGAAATGCTTTGATAACTTTTGCTTTCTTTGGGGTAGGATATGTTTTTACGGCTTCGATCTTTGATGGATCAGGATGTATGCCATCTGAGCAAACGACATGTCCCAAGTAAGCGATTTCTCTTTGGAGAAAATGACATTTCTCGGGCTGCAGCTTGAGGTTACTTTCTCGAAGTCTTTCGAAAACTTCAGTTAGTTTTTTATTATGATCCCTCAAGTTGTATCCGTAAATGACTACACGAAGCAGTGTAAGCCCTGCAGTCCCGTAAGTACAGAGTTCATAAGCCTTTGGAAGGTGGCTGGAGCTCCTTTCAATCCAAAAGGCATTCTGTTATATTGATAGTGCCCGTATGGGGTTCTGAATGCTGTTTTTTCCTTACTTTCTTCGTCCATGGGTATTTGATGGAACCCATTGGCTAAATCTAACGTACTGAAATATTTGGATCTTCCGAGTTGGTCCAATATATCTGTTATGTTGGGCAGAGGGTAAGCATCTCCCATTGTTATATCATTAAGCCTTCGGAAATCCACTACGACTCTCCATTTCTTGTTCCCTTCACTATCTGATTTTTTGGGAACTAGAAGGAGCGGGGAATTCCAGGGGCTTTTACTGAGGCTTATTATTTTTTCTTCCAGCATCTGGTCTATTTGGCGGTTTATTTCTTGCCTCTGTGACTCCGGAAGTCTATATGGCTTTATGTATACAGGAGGTTTATCAGATAACGTTGGTATCTTATGTGAAGTAACCTCAGTACAAGAGAGTTTGTCTCCTGGTAGGAAGAATATTTCATTGTAACGACGGCATATATCTAGAACGGATAGCCTTTCTTCCTTATTACAGTGATTTAAATGAATAATTTCCTCTAGTTTCTTGAGACGGTCATGGCCGATAGTATTATCAGTGCCTATTGGGAGTAAATCATAATCCTGTGGATCTTCCCACTCAGGATTTACTTCGCTCGAAGGGTGAGTGATTTCATTTTCATTTAAATTTAATAATAGAATTCGTACTTTCCCATTTCTTGGCTTGGTTAGGACATTACCCAACTATACTCCGGGTTTAATTTCTTTGTGCACACAAAATAAATTTGTTTGTTTTTCTAAAGGGATTTCTACAACCTTTTGGGATCTTGGTGGAAGAGATATGTTTAAACCACTTGTAGTACCCTCGGTTTCTATTCCTTGGGTCTTGGACATAGGCTGTAAATTACAGTTCACATAGGCAATGGAATCCACCATTTGGTTCCTCGAGTCCGATTCGGGCTTAAAAGGGTCTGTATTAACCAAAATGTCAGCATTTACATGCGTAGTGAAATTTTCGTTTGAATTTTTACATTCCGAATTTCGAATTTCCGCGAATTTTAAATTTGTTTTGCCTTCTGAGGCTATTTTTGCTGGTTGTAATTTGCCAGTCTGAGTACACCCGTTGTGTGTTTCGTTGATTATACTGAGCTCCAAGTAGCTTTCTTCGTAACTTATTACACATCTGTGTCGCGTTAGAAAATCGTTTCCTAGTAATCCATCATAGGGGATTAAAATGTATTCCTTAATGAGATGAAATGGGTGCTGTATAGAATTATTTTGCATTTTTAAATTGCAGTATGAAATTCCTACTGAATTAAGGCTATTCCCGGAAAGAGAAGTAATTTCGCACTTGAGGTCTTGATATATTGGGGTAGAGTCTGTCACCAATTTGAGTTTATAAAGACTGACCTCAGCTCCAGTGTCTATTAGAAGTGTGGAGTATTTTTTTCTTGAGTTTGATAAGGGCAATGTAATGAGAATTGCATTTCTCGAAATTATTATTGGAACTCGAATCAGTGTTCTGAGTTTTGGTGTATCACGGCTTTTGTTACACGGGTGGTGTCACCGGTGCCCTCCATCCGCGGTTGATCGTTTTCCGATCCATAATCCATTAACATATTCCATCTGACCTGCCTAGCTGGAGTCGGATGTATATTCCGAGAAGCGGGAAATATTCGTGTTTGATTATTATTATTAGACCTATATATCTCTTGGTTTCTGTTTCTTTCGTCTTGAATCCGAGTTCTACATTCACTCCTATGGTGATTAGGTTTTTTTGCAATAACTGCAGTTCAATCGATGAACTTCCCTCTTTATGTGAGGACTAGTAGGGTGAAATGATGGGATGACCTTGTTACGGAAACAGGTGTTCTTCGTGTGGCCTCTTTTACCACAAATATCGCAAGTTGGAATTGACTTGTTTGTTTCACTGGGCTTTGCAAAATTTTCGAGACGTATTGCATGCTCTGAAGCATAAAGAACGAGTTTACGTAAAGTTGTCTCGCCTTTGGAGTTAACAATTACACGTAACAGTTCACTTCGCAGGCCGTCTTCGAAGGTCTTGATTGCATTTAACTAATTCGCTTCTAATAAAAACTTTTTTGCTACAGCGTCGGTTACGTTCTGGGATGTGACGTTATTTAGTTCACACCAAAGTTTACTTAACCTTTGTGCGAATGCATCGATGCTTTCCCTGGAGTTTTGTTTGAGACGAAGGAGCTCGGCCTGAACCGTTACTCTTGGGAATCTATCTAAGAATTGGTCCTCAAGGAATTCCCTTAGAGTTACCCAATCTTCAAAATCTCGATGCTTCAATGCTTCGTATGCAGGACCGATTATTCTGGTTTTCACGACGCTAAGAAAAAGCTTTTTATCAGCCACCCCCTCTGTGGTGTCAAAGAGAATCTTGCAGCAATTAATGAATCGATCTAATTCATTGGGGCTGCCATCGAAATCCGGTATCATATATAGCATCGGAAAGAGAAATTTTTATTTCAGCCATTTTTAATTGGGGGGCCTGAGTAGCCGGAGGACAACTAAAGCTTCGCCTTTTGCGTTTCGCGGTAGCAAGAGCAGGCTGCCGGTTAGTGTAACTATTCCGTCGGGTTCGTATGGTGCCGTTCTTTATTCTTTTTGAGACAATTGGATAGACAACAATGGAATTTTACTTTAAGACCGACTCACTTGATGAATTGTAAAAAGAAAAAAAAACCACTCACTTATTTAGACAATAACAACTCGAGTAAGTACACTCTTGGGACTCACAAAAGATAGTACGGAATCATTACACTTTTTCTTAAACAAATTCACTTAAAATTTTCTGACAGATTGAATTCTGCACTCTTAATTATATATATATATGTATATTTTTTGCACCTAGACAAGTTTAAGCAAATTTAATGTGTAGATATACTAAATATATTTGAAAAAATATGCAATACAAACAAACACCTTACATTTTAAGTTCTTCCAGTCGTTTTTTTAATGTGATGAACTCGGTGAAATCTTTTGTTTCGTCGTCCTCTCCAGCTGGTTTGTGAAATTCTTTTAGCTGCTCCTCAATTTGACGAGCTTCCTCCTGGGGGTCCATTGATGATTGTTTCCTTCTAGGTTGTTTAGTGAGTTCTTTTTACTCAAAAATTTTTTGCACAATCTCTAGAGCCTGTCTTGAGATTGGGTTGTCTTAGACAACGTTGGATAACCTCTGAGCGCCTGGCTTAGGTTACCTTAATTTCGGTAGCTGGGATCGTATTTTTATTTTAATAGAAATCCTAAACCGCTGCCACCAAAATGTTCTGGGTTTTAATGAGATACCCAAGGACTGGGGAGTGCTTTCCACACAGAGAAGATCACCAGTCCCAATTTTATTTATTTAACAACTGGATAACTTTTGTACACTATGAAATTTTATTCAACAACTTTGTACACTTATGTTAATACAATGAATTTTTATTTAACATGTAAGTATTTGCTTTTTCTAGAGATCTGAAGGCCTTACCTCTGGTAGGGGGACTCTTCAGATCACTTCAAAAGTTAGGAAAACTCTGCTTGTTCCTAGCAACATCAACTGAATTTATTTAGGTTCTCCCTCCATCGATTTATTGAAAAAATTCAAAGTAAAAATCTATCGGCAAATCAATTTCTTCGATAAGTGAAAAAGATGCTATTCTCAGCAAGAATCGATTTAAGGGGAAAAGTGATTAAATCGTATGAGTTCAAGTACTTTGAACTCATCACAAAAAACGTAAATCGCTTGCGTCGGCATTATTGGTTTTCGTGACAAAAATATTTTAAAATCGCATAATTCATATGCGTTCAAGTTCTTCAAACTCATCGCGAGGAAATTGTTTACGTTGGCGTAAATAATTTAGAAGGTGAAATCCGAGATACTAACATTTGCTTTGGAGAAATTTTGTGAGAAAAAGTAACCAAGGCATAAATGAACTGCATGAAGATAATTTAGGAAAGAAATTTATTGGTTTCATGCTAGTGCGATGCATGTTTTAGGATTTTAATGCTAGTGAGATGAAAATGTTTTGAATTTCAGGGTAATTTACAGATAACGCCAAATGAGGGATGCTAATGATGTCACGTGAAGTAACTAGGGTGTAAGGTGACGCGTATAGCGAGCACTTACAACAGTATCTACAGACTACATGTGGTTTTACTGATGATGCATTCAAGCAGGATGATAGGTGATGGGTGAAAGAAGTTGCAGTAATGAAAAATCTGAGAAAATAGTTCCAGGAACAACATCTGCAACAAAAGAATAGCCAGGTTTAATGGAGGACAGATAGCGTAATCCATAACAATATTAGAAGCAGAGATGATTCCCCTTAAAACTTAAGCAGTCTTTTACCGATCAGAAGGTGATGTCACATTTGATCTGTTTAAAATTGCATCGGATAACATCAATGGCGTGGAGATAGTCAGACCGTAGTTCAAATTGCGGTCTAAGGAAACCAATTTACCATCCAACAAAAATACCAATGAAACATTGAGACTGGTATCCCCATAAAAATTTCTCATTTGAAGATTCCATCCACAGATAGTTCCGGTGATTTTCGGTTATATTTAAGAATGATGTCCGCAAAAGTCTTAAAATTAACAAAAAAGTGAGATTTCCAAACTTTTCATCATGTATATCATAAAACATAATGAATGAAACCTTTTTGTCCTTTCGATTCCTTCAAGATACAACAACATAATTAATGTGCGGTTATAAGCTGTAACATCTACCAGAATGTATGGATTAAGAGCTATAACAATAGGGCAGATGACTTTAACTTGTAATCCGAAAGATATATGTATGTATGTAGAATCCGACGGGTCGGTCTCATGAGCATAGGCAGTTGTCATCCGAAAATTTATACGTAAAATATTTGTACTTGTGTTCCTTTGGGATTCCCCTCTTCATAATACATGTAAAAGGGGAGGTATTATTTTCATAGGCTGGAAATTATCCTCGGTCCCAAATGGCTGTTATCTGTCAAATTATCTGTTACATGTCTTCTATTTCAGGTTGTGGTGCTGTAAGATAAAATTATCAATTATTTTTAAAATGTACTTTGGGTTATTTGATCTTGATCTGATATCAGATGAGAATCCGTACTTCTACAATTATTCCATATATATAAAACAGGTTTTAACAAACCTACTTACTTGAAAAAGGATTCTATTTTTTAATTTGTTTATACTTATGAAGTTGAAATACAATAAAAACTACATATCTGCTTAAGAAGCTTGCAGAAGTTTCAATAAAAAATAAATTTTACACAAAAAAAATGTTCGTCTCAAATGTGGACATAAATATAGTAAGAAATATGGATTTCATTACGACATAGTTGTACTGAAACTTTTGGCCTTATATGTAAGAAATACATAACGGACGTGCAATACAAGAACGGCATGAATATATTTTACGCTCACCCGAATGATATGAGTATCGCTGAAACCAAAACTTTATTTTCACTTCACTTCACAAACCTCATATTCGAAGAAGTATCTATCGCCTGGAATTATATTCGATGAAACTACAAGACAAATTTCTTAGAAGGGACAAGAACTTTCTACAAATTCGGGAGCATTACGAAATCCCGAATTATCAAAATCCCGACCTTTTCAAAAATTCCGAATATAAGAATCCCGTAATAAATTTCTTTAATACAATGCTTATTTGTAAAAGATGCTTCATCGAAAATAGTGTTTTGTATTTTAAGAAAATTATGATAATATGTGCAAATATGCAAGAAATATCCCTTTTGGGAATAGTTAGGCTGCTGTAGGTATATGTAACAGAGTACAAAAATATCCTGGAAGAAACCATAAATATAATTTAAAATTTCGGTTCGAATTTAAAAAATATTCGCATATTTAGCTGAGAGAAGTATTATAAGCTATCCTTCTAAGATACTATATTTTTTCAAGAGATCCCCGCCTTTTTATGATTCCTCTAATCTTCTTACATGTTTTTATTGATTACTTTTTCAGCGGTATTTTGTCGTCCGATCTTAACTTTTCTACCCCTGTTTTCACAGCAGTAAGTTCTTTTGACAAATTCTGAATGCCTTCAACATTATTCTGAGTACGAGGAAAGTTTTCCGAAATGGTATCTGCGACTGACCAAAATTGTGGATCATATCGTGGTAATTTCTTTCTAAACCATTTTGCTAGACCTTTTACATCATCATCACCTAGATGAGAGATTTCATCAGTCGGTACGAAAGCTATAAAGCCTTTAACATGCACACTTGAATACTAAATGCTTCTACATTAGCATATTTAGAAGCAAGGTGATGGTTTTGCACTCGACGCCACATAATTTGACCAAAATGAAAAAGACAATCCTTGAAACGCGTTTTTGGGAAAAAGCTGTTAGTCGCAGATGCGATAGATTTATCGAGGTCAGCGATTATAAGCAAAGGATATGACCCTTCTTTCTATGAAGGCTTTAAAACCCTTCCGTCCACGGAAAAGGTCTGTCTGTACCTCCATACATTTTATATGAAAATCAATCCACATTGCAGAAAAAAAATGTACATGTTTTTTCTTCATTTTTTTAGAAACAAAATTATTATATTATTTTTATTATAATCAAATTTAATACATTTTACATGATTTTACTGCTACTGATGACTTGCTTCTTCTTCCTTATTGTATTTGTGGCACTTGTTTTATTGCTGGCTTTGTTGTAATTAAATTGGAATAGCACATGATATGCAAGAAAATTGCGTTTTTCTCTGTATATTATCATTAGTTCGGCAAATGAAACAAGATTTTTTTACAGCAGATGTAGACAACGATGCTGATGACCAATGCTTCGTGCTCACTTCCGGAATTCTGCGAAGATATGTACCTTCAATTCCATTGCTCACATTAAATTTAGACGGAATTTTTGAATCATTCATTCCACTTTGATCTGTGGAGTCACCAGCTGGTCCCCTAAAGAATGTAAAAATGTTCATCGGTCATCTGTGTTCTGGGATGGTTGCTTTTCGTTCACTATTCTGGATATAATGCATGATGCCATACCGCCATACCTTGATGGTTGGCTTCGATGGGATGTATTGGGTGAATCGTGTCTTGCCTTTATATGGGTAGATTTCTTCATCTACTGTAAGTATGCACCCTCCAAATTGGAGTTGAACACGAGCTACAGATCTCAAATCGCAGATTCTTTGACTAACTTTTGTCGCTCAGTCCTGGTTCTTTGATCATCAAATCTTATGTACGTATTTATGTCCCAAAATTAATTTAATGACATTGTTGCTCTGAAAACTGGATGAGCTGTTGTTTTCCAAAGCTCCTTTGAATGTTGCACACTTGAGTGATTCACTCCTACTGCAATTATAATTCCAATATATGAATATAACTCTTGAATCGTCATTGGTGCCCATACTGTTGGATTTTTTGGATTCTTCTCTTCGTTATATTTTTTAATCTCACTTTCAGCCTTTCTGTTGGTTTCGCGCATCAGGATGTTGATCAATTCTTTGCTAGTTATTGTTTCGAAAATTTGAAGGGGACCATTGTCCACACCTCTTCTAAGACTTTCTTCTCCTTCTCGAACAATATTGTCTGCTCTGATGGTATTTTTTGCCTTTTAGTGTAATGCCGTAGAAGAAAATTGATTTGTTACTCCAAGATTTCGTAACCTATTTCTTGAACAATCCCATTCAAGTGCTCTTCATACTCGAGTTTGGTCAAACTGAAAATAAATGAAAAATAAATTTAGGAAAAACTTCCAACAAATAAAGCCGTCTCCATATAGATCTCGAAATACTCAATTCATCAGCCATTTCTTAAAATATTCAAAGCTTTAAATCACCAAAAATGTTGATTATTATAAAATATTCTAAACGTGTTATAAACCACTTAGTAGAAAACTACATCTGATCAAAGTAGGTATAAAAACAAAACACATGAATCACAAATTGTGTATCTATCTAAAATTAGTAAAATATAAAAATTATATTACACAAAATAAAATTAATCATTTTCTGTCAAAATCAAATAGTTTATGTACATATGTACAGACCTTACAGACCTTTTTCATAGACAAGAGTTATATAATTGTAAATATACTTTTTTCTCACATACACATACGCCTACGAATTTGGTTACCTCGAAAATCATGGAAAGATAAATGTTGAGGAAGTCATTAAATTTCGAAAATGTGTGTTATTAATTACAATGAATAAAATTCTAAAGTTCGAAAAGGTCTACCCAGACCTTTTCATTGGCAGAAGGGTTAAATTAATTTCCCAATCGTGTGCTGTGTAACATAACTCGTGACAGTGTAGCACTTTTTTTGTTGCTTTGTGGTAAATTTACCCGGATGAAAGCAATTCGTTGGTCCATAGGACGACGAAATCAGTTGCTCTTTTTTAAGTTCTTTGAGCTTAATTTTGTTCTTTGATTCGGGATGAATTATTGCTCCTTTCTTTGAAACACTAAACATTTTATACATGCGATTTTTATTTTTTTATTTAATTGATCTCCCTTTTGTTTTTGTTTTTCAATTTTAAATTCCTAGTCTAATTTTGCTTATCTAGCCGCCTATAAGGTCTCCGTGTTTAGGACATATAACTAGAATGCATGCATATGTGTAAATAAATAAATAAATAGTTAATTAAATAAATTAGCAATGGCAATAATTAATAAGTCCTTAACAATTAATTCCTTTTTTTTCTATTTCTCGATGTTGGGGTTGCTTCCACGTGGTCTATTTTCCGTTCTTTTTTTCTTTGAACAACTTCAATTAAATCCTTGGTTTGTCGTGCTTAGTCTGTTGTTGTTTTCATTTTCCAATACTTTTAGGCTAAGCATTTATTTTATTATTTTATATGCTAATCGGTTTTGTTTGAGTATTTGCTACTTACGGCTCGGCGCAGTCATTAGCTTATAATTTTGAATAGGTTCTCCTTGTTTTTTTTTCTAGTTTACTTGTTACACACTTTATTTTATTACTTTTATTTTTATTTAAATAGACTTACTATTTCCTTTGCAATTACTAACAATTATTTGATTTTTCTAATCTTTACTCTCGGACCACTTTGGAAGAAGAAGGAGCTAGAATTTTCTCGGTCAGCCCTAGCCAATCTTCGAATTTCGATAAGGCTTCTATTGGTATAGTCATGTATATCCGCAATTTTGATCGCGTCATGTGTATTGACTAGAGATAGGAGACACAATTTCGTTCTGAGCTTTCCCGTGAATACAAAATGGATGGCTCATTAAGTTTTATTACAACATAAAAGGTCCCATCCATTAACGAGCAGGATGATTCAGACAACAGTTTCAAACTTGATTTAATTCCCAGTATTATAAAATTATCATTTTCCAATGGACATTCCTTTAAAACAAAAAGTTTACCATCAAAATATTTCAGATCATCGGGAATATTGATAGCACTGAGCGATTGTAGTTCTTTTAAAGTAGAAGAGCGTGCTTGGCAAATTTTTACATTTTGGGCATATTTGGTTGGTAAATATACGTGGATTTAACTGCTAGTTTTCACAATCAAATTTCATATTATCTGTGAAGGTCGTAAATACGTTGGTTTTGCCATATTCTTAGCACTAGCACTGCATTTAAGCACTTGTTTTTCAAAAACAAGAGGATCGTGTGAATGTCCGACTGATTTCTCTGCACTTTATGCTCGCCATTTACAGGATATGTTGTTAAGTGCCCTTTGCGTCCGCCACCGTACATGATTTCATTAATATATAATAAATAATAATATTCGAAATTTTGCAATGCTGTTTTTTTAAAATCGGGATATTGGAAGTCAGGATTTGGTGTTCGAGATATTGTTATCGGGTTTACGTAGCTAACCCACAAATTCTTCGTTTTTACTTGAAAAAAACCGAAACCAAAGTTAAACTCAATTGGTGGACGCCGATACTCTGATCGTAATCACGTAGTAAGAGTAGTAGTAAGAGCCATAAATTAATATTTTGTTAAAATCGTCGTCGAAGGCATATCGATTGGTCTTATTCAGTGGACGGACTCGCGCAATACAAAAGCAATGTATGCTTCACAAGACCGGCAAATGAAAATACTCCAGCAACACTTTACTATACAACCAGTATTATGATAAGTCGATTGTCGATAGAATAGTCTCTTTCATATACTTTTAGTATTTCCATTATTACACCGTTTCTTTTCAAAATTGACAAATCAAAACTTACCAGCACTCTCGGAAAGCATACGACAGTAGTATCATTCCGTTGGAATTACACGAAAGATAAAAAGTCGATGAGAAGCATACGACATCCATAATAGAGCAGTTATTCATCTCCGTCTGGGGTGGCTAAGGGTTTGATAGTTGAAGTAGAGGGAAGTAAATATATATATCGAGAAAATTATGGTGTGATACTTCGTTTGGGCAGTAGAGGACACGTTTTGTAACTTTAGGTACTTTCTCCACTAACCTCTTGTAACTATCTTGTTCTGTATTCTGTGAAGATAACTCTCAGCTCAGATGACAGTGAACCGTCTAAAATTTCCAATAAATATATAATCAACTCTCCACGTCTCCATTCCTATTTTGTCGGCAGTTATAGGACGTCAAAATCAAAAAACAATTGAAAAACATTCATAATTTTTTACATTTTAAAAATTTTTCCGTAAAAATACATGATCACCGTGATCTCTCCCATGATTTGCAATCCACAGATCATTGATACTGCTATAGTATCCACCTAATTCACATGCAGCCGATTTTTATACCCTCATAAAACACATTTATATAAAAGGCGGTTGCATGTATGTGGGTAAGTGCCGGCCTGACAGAGCTATCTGTATTTCGTAAAGGGCCTTGGGCAACCATGACAAATTTATAGGGTTTCCTAAATCCAATTCGGAAGTCAGTTTGAGAATTGGAAAGATTGTGTAAGTAGGCCTTGATTTGCACGCTAGTAATAAAAAAAGAAAGTGGGTCGGGGTACCCCCGACAGAAGTATAACTTCAAGTGTTGTGTTATTTCACTCACTTTGTATTGAAAAGGGAGGGTGCGAGATTCAAATATCCACGTAGCACTATTATAAAGTTCATTTAAAGAGAGTTAAGTTAAAACTAAAGTAAATTTCTTTTTTAAAGAACTAGAAATTATTTAATATAAAAATAGGGAAAAACCTTTGACAGCAATTAAAATACATTTTTAATTTGCAGGTACAAATTAAAACAATTTTAACTATTTGTTTTTTTTTAATCAATTTAATAGACTTTTTTTCACAAAAACACATTATTACAAAAATACTTTCAACTATTGATAGTGTTGATTTTTTACGTGTATTTTCTATAAAAGTTACAATAGGTTTGTCGCAGAAATAATAGGAAACAAATATAATTGAATTAATTTTATCAATAAATCTCGTGAAAACTGCATCAATAGTGTTGTACCACCTCTAGTTGTAGCTTCATTAGGATCGTTAAGCATAGCTAAATTATATTTATATCTAAAAATTTCACTAATGGTAGCAAGGCATCTGTGACGAAATTTGTGTTAAAATCTCCCGTCAACACTACAATTGAATTATAATAAATTCTGCCGAAACATATTCTGTAAATTTCTAAAAAGAAATTAATGCTTATTGCTTAACTAGCGTCTACGCTCATAAAAATTATTAGCCGCCCCCAAGCACCCATCGCCATCCAAATTCATAAAAATTCTGAAGAACAGGGAAGGCCACACATTTTTCTTAGAATTTTACTGGAAATTTTTTCCATTGAATTGTTATCCATTATTGGAAGCCGAGAAAGGCTGCTCGACCCATTAACTATTTTTATGAGCATAGACTCGCAGATGAGCAAAACAGGCGGAGAGTGAACGCCGCGAAGAGGGGGAAGGCCAGGATTTGCACACCCATTTCCCCTCTCGCGCCAGTTCACAACCCAACATAAGAAGTTTTACCTGAAAAACAATAAAATTAATTATTATCTATAGCTGTCAATCAGCTACTCGGCAGATCTGAAGTTTATTAAATTTTAATTCGTAGGTGTTCAGTGCTGAACAACAACTTCTTCTATTTTATACTTCAACTTATAAACAATGACAGTAAATTCATGACCCAATAACGAAGGTCAGCAATTTAGTCCAGTCAAATAAGCCGAAAAAATGCAAAAGATCGTATTTAATTCCTTTCAGGCTGCAATTTGGAAGGTTGGTGTAGGGTGGTCCTGGGAGTATTGTCACAAAAATGCGGCGTCCCAGGGCAAAACAAGGAGGTGAAAGATAATAAAAACACCCCCGAACGCGTGATTATCTATTTGCCATGCGTGTGGACCGGAAGTGGTATAATTTTTAACAAATTTAAAAATGCTATTTTGTTCAAAATATGATTCTAAATAAAAAAGTCCATGGTGACCAACCCCTATCTCGTAAGGGCGCGGCAGGGAAAGCGAATGAAGCTAAGGGTGTACACATCGCTATATCCTCGAACATGTGTCCGGTTTTTTCAATTCTGCAACATTTTGGTTCAGGAGCTAGCAACCAAGAGAAGCGTGAATGTTTCGTTGGAGGAGCAGAAAACCGGGTGGAGTGAAGAATGTTATCGGATTATATGTTGCACATTATTTGCGTTGATGTTTTACTGTCGTGACGTGTTTGGAACATTTTTGTTTTTTTCTTAGAAATTTTGGTTGGTTGTGCAAAGCGAGACGAGATATGATGACTTTTGCCTTAGAATTCTGACTTTTTAGTTCATTATGTCTGCAGTTTTACACACTCGATGTTTTTTAGGGTTTTAGATAACTGCGATTGCGTAAGCGTGGGAAAAAATAAGCAGAGAGGATTGTGTTTCTTGTTTGTTTTTAATTTTTGTAATGTTTCTTGACAGAAGGGGTCGGATATGGGATTGCAGGATACACGGGAAGAATGGGATGTAATATATTAATGAAGAGACTAGATGTGTTATTTAGATGGTTAAAAATAGAAGTGTTACATTATTTTAAAATTCATTACTGACAAATCAAAGTAGTAATGTAAAATTGGCAGATGCTTTCTTTTTTAAAAATAACAAAAAAAAAGTTTTACTAATTCCCAATATGATTTACTGCAATAAATGTCTCTTACCATTTTCAAATCAAAAAATCAACAATCGAGTGAATGAACTAAAAAGTAAGAATTCTAAGGCAAAAGTCATCATATCTCGTCTCGCTTTGCACAACCAACCAGAATTTCTAAGAAAAAATCACAAATATTCCAAACACGTCACGACAGTAAAACATCAACGCAAATATTGTGCAACATATAATCCGATAACATTCTTCACTCCACCCGGTTTTCTGCTCCTCCAACGAAACATTCACGCTTCTCTTGGTTGCTAGCTCCTGAACCAAAATGTTGCAGAATTGAAAAAACTGGACACATGTTCGTGGATATAGCGATGTGTCCACCCTTAGCTTCTTTCGCTGTCCCTGTCGCGCTCTTACGAGATAGGGGTTGGTCACCATGGACTTTTTTATTTAGAATCACATTTTGAATAAAATGGCATTTTCAATTTTTTTAAAAGTTTTACCACTTTCGGTCCACACGCTTGGCAAATAGATTATCACGCGTTTGGGGGTGTTTTTATTATCTTTCACCACTTTGTTTTGGCCGTGGGATGCCGCATTTTTGTGACAATACTCCCAGCACCACCCTACACCAACCCTCCAAATTGCAGCCTGAAAGGAATTAAATACGATCTTTTGCATTTTTTTGGCTTATTTGACTGGACTAATTCGAGCTTCACTCACAATCGAAATAATCAATTGCATTTTTGTTTACATTTCCGCGTGCATTCTTTGTTAACGTACATGTAACATGGGCGAGCGACGTATTTAGTGTGATGCACCATAATGCGCATATGCATTTCTCTGTTGTTTCAAAGAGTATTTCTTAATATTTCGTTAAGTATTTTTCTTCGTGTAAGTTCTGTGTTCCAATATTTTTTTGTAATGCATTTTTTAATATTTGTTTTCTAAATGTGTAAGTCATCACTTTTTATATATACATTATGTTACTAGTCAAATAAAATTTAGAGTTATATCGAAAGTGACAAGTTTAATTCACCAGTACATTTCAACCTCTCCACACGAATTCGAGTTCTGCTACACATGGTCCATCGAGCTATTAAACAACATTAGTATACTACTATAAAGCGTCTCAAAGAACATTTTGAGGAAGCTATAGCCAGCCAACGATTGCACCGCTTGATCATTCATCAGAGCACTCTTATTCACTGCTTCAGCAACGCTCAAACTAAGTTTGAGTACTTGTGAAATACTACAGTCAGTTACAGACATCTTCTTGACCTATCACTTAACTTCAAGTAGCAATGCTCAAATTAAGTATGAGTACTTGTGAAATACTCCTGACAGCTCCAGACATCTTCTCGCGGTATCACTTGACTTCAAGCAGCAAGGCTCAAATTAAGTTGTCGTAGTTTTAGTATAATCCAGACAGTTACAGGCATCTTCTCCAGCTGTCACTTAATTCAGCACATCAATCAGTAGTCTTGATTTTAGAAGACTTACTAGAGCGACAAAAACAACTGGCCGATAATATTGAGGAACTGCCCGTATATATTCCAAAAGACGGCTCCTCACGAAAAACCCCGGAATATGTAACTTCCAAAAAACACATATTGGGAGGAATTTCATAAGAATCACGATCACGAAAATGCAAAATGTTTTCAAATATCACAAAAGGCAATTAATGACTTCACTAATGCCAATTTTCCAAACATCATTGCCCATCCAAAAGCTGCAGAGCCCGTTACAGTTAAAGAAGTCCCACTAAAGAAGTTCCCAATCAAACAAGTCTCTGGAATACTACTCATTTTATCCCATATTTCGAGGCTGCCAGACTCAATAATCTTCCAAAACTACCTTCGATGAAGATTCCAACGTTCAACGGAGACTAAACATCCTAGAAATCGGTTATTGATATGTTTAACAATATTATTTATAGCAATCCCTGCCTAAGCGAAGTGGAAAATATGCTGTATTTTCTCTACCAACTATAACGTGAAGCCAGAAAGGTTATAAGCCACCTTCAGTTAAGTAATAATAATTACAAAATCGCTCTGCAACTTGTTCAAGCAAGGTATATTAACAACAGAAACATCATTACCACCAATAATATTACTGACCAAAATGGGTAGAGCACAGGTGTCAAGAAGACGTCATAATGCTTCCTGACACATTAAGCTGGGCAGACCACATCTTTTCTGTTATCAAGGAAGCTTCAAATGTCTTGGTTTTCTGAAAAGGTGTAAGAAATATTTCAGCCCATCAAATTTAGCGCTCCTCTACAAGTCCTAGAATGGAATACAATTCTCACATCTGGGCTAGGGCTGGTCGTACAGCCTTAGCTTCATTGCATATTGTCCAAAAGAGAGCCTTTCAGCTCATTGGCGATTTGCCGATAACTTGTCATATCGACTCACGATATGTAAATGGAGGACAGAGCCAGCCATAGCATTTTTATTTGGAAGTCCAGCGATGCCGCTAGATATTTTGAAAACAGCTATCGGAATGGAGACAGGAATACCCGATTACTTGGTAATTATTTTTATTTAATAAATTTAGTTTTTAGTGATATTTCTTAATATGAAACTTATCAAGAAAATAAGATATGCTCTCTAACATTTATTAATTAGAAGATGCTGGATATATGTTGCAAACGTGGCTTTTAACCGATTGCAGATTTCCTGCAGAGGGGTCACAAGAAAGCAAATTTAATAAGATTCATAGTAAAGCACGAGGTCAGGTTGAAAAAACAACTGGCCTTTTAAAAAGTCGTTTTGGTTGCCTATTAGGTGCAAGGCAGCTACATTACAGCCCAGATCATCAATGTTTGCAGTGCACTACATAATGTTTGCATAAATTAAAACATAAATGAAGAATTTTTAGAACCAACAGAAAACAACGGTTTTTCAACATCCGCAGAATTAAGCAACACAAATTCATATACAGCCGAAGCTATTAACTTAAGAAATGAAATTGTAAGAACTTTGTAAATTAAATGTGAATATTTTATTTCAAAATAAATTCGATAGTTGTTTTATTTTCAAATATTTTATCAAATAAAAATACAAAATTACAAGATAAGTATAAACTAAAAAATCACTTCAAATTGGTTCGAAACTTATAAATAATAGGACCAATAATTGTCATAAGAATAATTCTGAGGGAATGCAAACAGTGTTGGTAAAAGTTAAAAATTAAATAAATCCGTACATCAATTATTGTTTAACTCTTCTCGTACTTTTCTTAGCTCTACTTCAATGATATCATGCTTTATTTTTTGAAGGACTAAAGCTTCGATTTCTTTGTTGTGTCGAATACTTTCGTCCAGCTGTCCTTGCATTATTTTCGTTTGATTTTTTCTCGTAATAAATTTTGTCTAACGCTTTGCAGATAAGTTTTGAATCATTTAAGGGCTCATTATTCGTTGAAGCTGAATTATTTAAAGTGGTTTTGACATTATCATAAAATTTTCTCTTGAAGAGAAATTTGATTCCCTTGATGTCCTTTTCTTGATGCTGTGTTTCCTGGCTTTTACGAGCCAGTGTTTCTTCGTTAATCGGCTTTGAAACAAACTGCAAATTCGACCTGTCACTATTTTCCTTATAGTTTACAAGCAAATCTACCTCTGCATGCAGCAACTTACTTAACAATTCATTTGCAATATCTTCAGAGCTTATCTGCTCTACATTTGGCACCCCAAAACTGTTACCGGTTATTATTCCACTAACGCATTTTCTTAAAATAATTAATTCAGCAACCTCCTACTCTTATGATGTCAGATTAACTTTTTTAATTGAGCCGTCGCCCGTACGTTTATTTCTTTATTTTGTGCTATTAATTTCTTCCTTACAGACGACTTATAATCAACCACACCTAAGTTCAATAGAACGTATACAAAAGTATAATCTACATAGAAATATTCCAACATACATACATAGATATTATGTATTTATTATTAAGGTAGATAACATATGTCTGGAGTTTGGACCAAACAAATGACAATAGAAATTATCTAAATGTGCCTTCTTCCATTCGGATACATCCTTAATTGGAGGAACTAAACTATCCAAATCCTGTTTAAAAGAAATATACAAATTCCTAACACTTTTAGGTGATCTCTTCGTCATATTTCGTCCAACATCTGGATTTTTCTTCATCTCCTCCACAAGTCCGACAAAATGTTACCGGTTTGCTGTCTTCTTCCTGAAATGAGTACTGGTATATAATAAACACCCCTGAAAGATTACATAAATTAAACTTATATAGCACACCTAATTTATCCCACTCTTTACCTTTAGTCTATACATAATATATCCGCAACTTTCATGTCACGAAACTTAAATGCCCCAATAAATTCGCAGAATTCGATTCACTTGCTTTCAATAATCAAGGGAAACTTAATGTTTTCACTTCGAACGTTTTCGATAATCACAAACTGGCAAATTCGCAAACTTAGTCTTCCCCGCGGATTTAGCTATAGTCGAACTATCTGCCTACATTTCGTGAAGTACCTAAACTTTTCGTGAAGTTCAATTATAATGTAATGTTCTTTGCATTTTAGGTATTCTAATGGAGGGAGAGACTTACGGGACAGTGAAATCGGATGAGAAGGAGCATAGTACTATGGCAGCATTGCGGCAAAATTAAAATAATCCTCTATAATATTGAATTAACTTACATATGTACATAGAATCCTGTACTAGTATAATTTACAAAATATTAGCTTCTTACATTTACCAGCAAGCACTTAAGATAAACCCGCAATGAAAATTTATCTTAAACGAGATCAGTTTTCCGCCTCTTTATTGTTGCTAAACTTCACAATAAAATATTTCTAGCCGGATAGATTGGCTATAAACAGAAACGAATGGGAAGGGTACCGGGAGCCGACTGTCATTTTGCTTGGAAATAGTTCTGTTTTTGGCTTTTTGATAGAGCAGTACTTTTTGTTTTTTTTTTTCCTCAACGAGGAACTAAGCAAATATTTTTTTTGTCATTAAGTGCTTATACCGCCAATCATAGTTTTCGCGCGACATAATCTAAAATAAATTTGTGTAAAATCCTTAAATATATTATATATAGTTTTGTTCAAGAAAGAATTTCTTGGGTTTCTCCGGTATATAGCAAAAGCTAAAAAATGTTCTAATTTGTTATTTCATCACACAACCCATTAATTTTTGGTGACAAGTTTCAAGTCTTGGTTTGACTCATCAACAGGTCCCAAATAGCGAAATTGGGTGATTTGAAAAACAAATCAAAAAAATGAAAAAAAGAAGAAAAGTTTGAGAAAAATAGAAAAAACAATTTTTTTATTTATTAAAAAAATTTTTTAAGAATTTTAAATATACAGATTCATTCGAAGCGAATCGAACCTGTATACGCCACGCAGTGGGCTGAAACATAAAGAAGAAATGTTTCGTGTCAGCAGAAAACCTTACACTCATCGGTGCAGCTTGGTTTTCTGAAGAAAAGGATGAGTGTAAGGTTTTCTGCTGAGATGAAACGTTGCTTCTTCTTCCTTTTCTTCTTTATGTTTCAGCCCACTGCGTGGCGTATACAGGTTCGATTCGCTTCGAATGAATCTGTTTATTTAAAATTTTTAAAAAAAATTTTTTAATAAATAAAAAAATTGTTTTTTCTATTTTTCTCAAACTTTTCATTTCTTTCTTCTCTTTTTCATTTTTTTCATTTGATTTTGAAATCACCCAAATTCGCTATTTGGGACCTGTTGATGAGTCAAACCAAGACTTGAAACTTTCCACCAAAAATTAATGGGTTGTGTGATGAAATGACAAATTAGAACATTTTTTAGCTTTTCTATATACCGCAGAATCCCAAAAAAATCTTTCTTGAACAAAATTAAGTTTAACCCGGTAAAAAGTCCAAAAGAGTAATCTTTTATTTATTTTTCCTCCTGGGCTTGTATAGGAGTGTGTTTCCCTTATATAATTCACACCCAGAATTTATTCTGAGTTTATATGAGAAGAGATCAGTTTGATCTATTTTCAAGCGTCTGTAGCAGGCAGAAAACCAAGCTGCACGAAAACCAAGCTGCACCGATGAGCATAAGGTTTTCTGCTGACACGAAACGTTTCTTCTTCTTCCTTTTCTTCTTTATGTTTCAGCCCACTGCGTGGCGTATACAGCGCTTCGAATGAATCTGTTTATTTAAAATTTTTAAAAAAAATTTTTAATAAATAAAAAAATTGTTTTTTCTATTTTTCTCAAACTTTTCATTTCTTTCTTCTTTTTTTCATTTTTTTCATTTGTTTTTGAAATCACCCAAATTCGCTATTTGGGACCTGTTGCTGAGTCAAACCAAGACTTGAAACTTGCCACCAAAAATTAATGGGTTGTGTGATGAAATAACAAATAAGAACATTTTTTAGCTTTTGCTATCTGGATTTTAGAGATGAATCTTCTTTGTTCTTAGTTTACAGTTTCTTGGTGAATCTAAAAAACCAAGTGGCGCCTATTTGTCACTTTCACGTACGTATATGGTCCTCCTTCCTAATAGAATCAATTTTGATTTTTTGCTTGTATACAACTTCAGGCATAATCAAGTCTCGACTTTCAACCTACCTAGGTTTTTGCCTCAGGGAACTATCCAATTGATGGCCAGAAGTATAGAATCATAGACTCATCGTACAATAACCTCATCATATGAGTTAGTATTGACAAAGATTTTTATATTGTATAGTATCAATGTTGCATCTCCTGTGGTTCTCGATAGTGTTGTCAACATGTGAGGATTAGACGTGAGTTGTTATTAGTAACGATTCAGTTTACATATTCTTTCTTTCTTCATACACCCAGCCGAGGATCTAAGGGGCAAAAAATGTTGTTCCGTCGTAGAAACTATCTGGAAGAGGCAAAAATGACGATCGTTCAAAGGACAACATAAGTAAGTCTTACCTGAACCCAACTTGAGCCTATTATATCTGTTCCAATCAAAAATAGTTTAAAAATTTACGTGGAATAGGAAAAATTTTATAAGATATTTTTGCTTTGGTAAGCATTTTAATTGGCTATAATTGAGACGAACGGTATTAAAAGCAAATCGCTTTAATCTTGGGGGCCTAAGTAATCCATGCTATGCCTAAGTGAGTTTTGTCTCTATACAACATAAATTATTTCTATATACGTTAAACAGTTATAATTTCATCTATAAATTAAGAGTAAACGTTATTATTCTCCAACAGTCAAACTAAATACAAAGGGATGGCAGAGTACTTTATACAAAGCTGTCAATGTTGCACAAAATAATTCACAGCGTGACCTTATGCAAATGACAAAAACAAAATTTCTTTAACTTTTATTTGATTACTCAACTTTCACAAATCTAATAAAATTTCCGGGCTTAATTTTAAGAACTCATTAAAACATGCCGCCGTTGTCTCATATTTGTTGTGTTCTGGGCAACTTTGAGCCTATCATTCCTGTCACGTTGTTTTGAAGCATTAAAAAGGGCTCCTTTAGGATAAAGTTAATTCCGAATAATTTGTTTAGAATGCCAGCAGTTAGTTGAAAACGCCAGGCAACGAAATGCTTTGGTTTGCTTTTCTCAGATTATTTTAGAAAAGAAAATTAGAGCTAATTTACGCTTATCTCAGAGCTGACAAGAATTGAAAAACATCCTTCGAAGCAAATTAAATTATACGAGTAGAATTGTTGTGCCTTCCTATCATCTGTTCAGTGTTTCTTTGATTGTTGGTTGTTTATATAAAACTGGGAACATATTAGCTGTGTTCTTTTATGTCCGCAGAATAGGACAGAACAAAAAAAAACACAAAAAAACGCCTCATACGTTTTCGCAGAAGATTTATAAATGAAGCGAACAGTACAAATTGTTCGCTGCCTGCAATCAACAGAGCAATTTGTTCTCTCCAGTATATGGGTGTTCTAGAGCAAGGTACAAAAAAAACACAGCTATTGAAGCGATAACGTCTCGTATACGTACAAGACTTTGAAATATTGCTTCTCAAAAATGGAAGTGCAAAGGAATGGTGGAAAAAGTTTTTGAAAACACAAATTTGTAGTCCCCCAATGGGGGTTGCAAAAATTTTTATGATGTCAATAGGAAATTGTCTAATTTACAATTACATTCAGTTAGATTGCAGGAAAATTTAACTTATTGGATAAGCACGATAAAAGAGCCATTTTACCTGAACTTGTACCAACCGGCTTCTTTCATCCCTTCAACTTCGATAAAATAGGGTGAAGGCAGTTGCTCTCCAAGGGGCCCTGCTATGCATGACAGTTTTCAGAATATCTGGATAGTATCGGTTTCTGCCTATCTTCTCCGTAAGACTTTTCTTCTCTCGATGCACCGACTTTTTTAAAGATTTCAATCCGACGATTATCTTCACAATGTTCCTTTCATTAGGTCGTAGGATGTGGCCAATCTAGTTAAGTTTTAATTTAGCGATTTCTTCATCCATCTTGTCTTAGCCCGATCATTTCCACAGTCAGTTCTGCTCTTGAGTTTGGATTTATTCAGCGAATTTTTGATATATGACATATACACTTATTTACAAAAGTCTGCAAACGATTATTAATTGGGTGAGTATTCAGAGCTTCCAAAATCATATAGTAAGACTGCCTTTACATTTGAGTGGAAGATCCATAGTTTTGTCTTGATTGAGATTTGACGGTTGCTCCATATCTGACTAGTTGAGAAAATATAACTCTCGATTACTTTATACATGAATATGATGTTTTCTTTATTACACTTCTGGCTTTCTGCATGACAGCCTGGAAGGTGCTACTCGTACTAGTCAGTTTTTTCCTATGGTTTTGAGTCGTAGAGCTGAAGTGTGTTAGTGTCGTTTGGTCAGGAAGCAGATGTAATCACCAAAATCCAGAGCCGGAACACTTCCTAACCATAGGTATTGTACCTCACTAGAGTTGTTGCCAAGTGCGCTAGAGAGGATGTCGGTTTTTACAGAATCTAGTAGAGTCAACAGAAATTAACTTTTCCGTAGCCAGATATTGTCATCAAAGTTGTTGGATAACTTTCTGTTATATAGAACTCTGCACCTACAGTTGCTACAAATAACTTTGTTAATGCGATTATATCCTGAGAAATACCGCATATTTTCGTAGCTAAGAAAGCGATGTATGTATGACTAGATTCATTGAGGGGGATAACGTTCAAGTTTGACAATCATTGTGACCTACCTAATGATCTATTGCCAGTCCCCCTTTTTATTAATTCCTGTTCTAGGGCAAAACTGTTGATGAATACCAGGTTCTGTTTATGCATAGTTTGAGTGAAAAAATGTATGGTGGAAGCAAAGCAATCTCCGCCTTGCTTTTCCTGGGGAATTTAAGAGCATGTGCTCCGAAACCTCATGTAGTTTGTTAGTTTCTGGCGTAGTGATAGGCGGCTCAGCCAAACCCAATCACGTACCGATGCTTCTTTACAAAATATGTTTTTACGTTTACTCTCGGCACCGATGTAGATCGTTGGTGTAGTTGTTTCTTATCTTGAATATCATTTCGAGTTTAATTTCTTGCAAGGCTATGTCGGTTATCCATTCCAGTCATTGAACATCACCGGAACTTTTCCGATACTGTTATTCGAGCACTTTTGCTACTATACAGTGTAGCGTTTATGTTTGTATCGCCAGAAACACCCAGCTGAACGATATTGTGACGAAAAATTTGTATTAATACCAGTACTTTGTACTTCCCTGGAAGTCTTATAAATTAAGCCTCCTCTGGTTAATCGCGTGACGTTGCATTTTTCTGATTCTGCCGATCCTTACCTTGATGTTAGAAAAGAAAGTGCTCGCTTCTTGCAAAACTACCTCCCTATATCTCTCTTTCTCTCTCTCATCGTCTTGTTCTCTCTACTTTCTCCTGGAGTTTTTTCAGCTCTTATTTATTATGTCACAGTTCTTGGCCAGATTTTTTTATGAACTCAGTTTGTTAACGTTCAACCCTTCCCATCTTCATGCTTAAGGCGAGTCTTGCTAAACCTATCTTAGGTTCTAATATTGCTTAATCCCATAACTTTTTGATTTATAATTGCATATTTTATAAACATAAGTTTTCGCTAAATTTTCGTTTATAATTGGATTTACTACAAAAGCTTAAAAAAATACCGAAATCACGTTAAAAAAGCGGCAATATTAAAAAAAAAAATTATTGTAAAAACAATAGGTAGACCTACAGTCAACTATCCCATGTCTTTTAAAAGCATTTTCTTGTAAGAAAATGGAAAAGACAGAAAACCCGAGGTTCAGTTTGATGCTCTTTTGTCATAGCATCACTAGAAAAATCTCAAAACCCAACAATCGTCTGTGAGTTTTATATGTACCTACTTACATTTGAAGAGAATGGGCTAACATGCATTTGTACATAAACATATACATGTAGGCCCTCTTTCATCCCAGGATTTCATGTTTCCTTGAGTCTGCCCTTTACTGTTGCCATGATAAGCCCCCTTTGCACTTGACTATATGTTTGTTAAATGTAGTGTGTGTTTAGTAAAGCTCGTAAGCTGCCAAACTCCTCTGTTAAAGATCTCATGTGAAAACAACTAAAAGTTTTCTATTTCTTCGAAACAATCGACAGAAAACTAGTGATGTCCGTGAAATGCTGTGTTCTACCTGAGCACTAGGTGAAGTTCTATTTTAATGCTTTCACCGCATACAAACAAACGTGTCTACATGGGTAAATATAAGAGCAACGCATAGAGAAAAATAAATCAAAATACGAGTACCTTTGAGTTTAAGTAATCGTTTTAAACTGAAATATTTACTTAAAGTAAAACACGGCATTTTTAGTAAGAAAAGGGTAAAATTAAAATTAAAATTTTATAGTATTGGGAGAAAACCTTACCCCAAGTGACAATATATAATTGAAATTATAACCTTTTGGGTATAGCAGTTATTGAAATGGAAAGCCGATAGCTATTCAAAACTACTAAGACGGAACTTAACAGATTCTGATTATACATCAAATATAAAATATGTATTTTACATGGTTGGTGTAACAAGGATGCAAGAAAGTGTAAAGGATGAAGATAAGTGGTTGCAAGTCTCCTGAAGTGTCAGTGTCAGAAAGTAAAAATTATTTCTAACCAACGTAATTTTTGTTATTATTAATATTTGTTCAAGATGGAATTTATTTGGATTCTCCGGTATATAGCAAAAGCTAAAAAATGTTTTTAATTTGTTATTTGATCAAACAACCCATTTGATTTTGTGTGACAAGTTTCAAGTCTTGATTTTGATCCTTCAAAAGGGCCCAAATAGCGAAATTGAGTGACTGGAAAAGCAAATGAAAAATTAGAACAAAGAAAAGAAGTGAAAATATGAAAAAATTGAGAAAAATCGAAACAAAATTTCGATTAAACAATTTAAAAAACCAGATTCATTCTTAACGAATCGAACCTGTATACTGCCGCATTGGGCTGAAAAAACAAAAAGGAAGAAGAAGAAGCATTTCGTGTTAGCAGAAAACCTTACCCTCATCGGTAAAGCTTGGTTTTCTGCCTGCTGTAGACGCTTGAAACAGATCAAATTGATCTCCTCTCATATAAACTCAGAATAAATTCTGGGTGTGAATTATATGAGGCAAAAACTCCTATATTACACCAAGGAGGAAGAAATAAATATCTTGGAATAACTAAAAACTAGACTTACTGAACACCCCTTCCCCCCTTATTTGTGATTCGATTCTAATTTGAGGCGCGATTTCATATCAATGTTCAATATTCCATTTTTATAATTATGAAATTTTAGTAGTCATGGGCAATTTCTTAACTTTGTAGAATCAGTTATGTACTAGAAGGAATTTTAAGAATTCAATCAGCTTCAGGACCTTTATAAAATAATTTTTTTTTTAAGTGCATGGGTTTCATTTTATGAGTATTTGAACTTATAATGCAGCATCTACAGTTTCACACGCGAAACAGACTAATTTAAAAATTCATTCGCCGAATTGTTAACTGAGTCCGACATGCAGCCCGTCTAGTCAGCTTCATTTTTAAGGTTCCGTACCCAAAGGGTAACAACGGGAACCCTATTACTAAGACTTCACTGTCCCTCCGTCGCCAGGTTGTATCTCATGAACCGGAACAGGTAGACGGTTGAAATTTTCACAGAATGTAATTTCTATTGCCGTTATAACAAGAAATAATAAAAATAAAATAAAATTAAAAGTTAAAGCGGGCCCCTATACAAGAAACCTGATTTTTTCGGCGTTTTCTTTCTCGTTTTATTCTCAATCATTATTATTATCATAAGTAGGCATTTTGTTTTGAAATGACAGCATTATTATTATTATTTCAAATGACAGCATTATTTTTTCACATGACGCCTACCCTCATTTGAAAAAATAAATAAGAAGTTCATAGTGTTAAATTTTGTACGATGGTACGTAACTCTTCGTCCGCGAGACCGACTCACACATGGCTGGTAAAAGATAAAAACTCTCATGAAATTACGATTAATGTTTATAAATCCGAGATCCCTGGTTTCGGCACCATATTGTTATAAAAGTACCATTACCTGAGGGAGTTTAAAAAACAAATGAGTAAAATACAAATTAAATTAAACGAATGTGCTGAACGCAGAGCCCGATTCTAAAAAGGGTAGGGCAAGATATTGTGGCCGAAATGATTATCAATCAAATGTAAAACAGTTAATTAATTTAAATTCCTAAATCATCTATTTACGAAATTTGATTCTCACCCAAATCTTATGTTCTCAACACTGCAGGATCTTGTATTGCTTAGCTTAAGGGATTTCGTCAAGTCGACTTGAGTTTAAGGCTAGTTCGTTAGATCGGAACACTTTCGAAATGTATGTGATTAAATTTATTAATTAAATTATTATTTACATCTAGTTTAGACAAGGCGATTAGACAATTGAATAAATTTTTCCCAATTGTGTGCGATGATCAGCTAAAGTAAGCACATTAGAATATACAGGGTTAAAATGCACCATCTTCCATATGCCCAATAGATTTCGTAACCCTAAGACTTGTAAAAAATATAATTTCTGGAAGGTCTTCGTTCCGATTCCTGTCAATGCATTATTACCTAGCTTCAAAACAATTACACATATAAGATAAGAAAATGTTGCATTATCGACATGATAGCTGGTTAAAGGATCTTCGCTCAAATTTTATAAAAATAACTACTCCAAAAGATGTTATAGACCTTTTGGAAAATCATTATGGATATGATCTCAATTCTTTTGTGCTCGCGAAATTCGGCCGTAGTTAGGATTGACTGAAATGCTCGAGAACTTACCTCTGATTGGAGGGCTCAGATTTTGTAACATTAACAATCGGGGTCATTGAACATTCAGCACAGCCTGAACTTTACTGATAATTTTACTAGGGCAGTACGGTGTTCGCCAGTTAAAACTAAAGGTTTCCTATTTATCAAACAGATGGCAACATGAATTCTCCACACAGGCATTTTAATTAACGAAGCATTAAAAGACTGATAAAATTTTAACATCGCTATTTCTTTGGAAAAGTAGCAGATTAGTTTAGATTACTTGAAGGCTTTTGTTTGGGGTATCAAAATTTAAAAAAATAATTATTAGTTTTCTCCAAATTAATCTACGTCAAAATTTTTCCAGCGTTTTTTAATGGGAAATATTTGGATGTTTGGATGTTCTCATTTTAACCTGCAGCTATACGAGTTAAAACAATGTTAACGTTCATATAAATAAGAAACAGAAGAAAGTTTGATGCATATGTCAATAAATAGAAAACTTCTAATTTGTACTTAATTATGAAAAGTAAGCGATTGTGACCTATGTTTAAATAAAAATATTTCTAACTTATGTTTATATTTCTGAATTGTATTTAACTAAGCGATTGGCAAATAAAGGTCACTAGATTGAGCTAGATAGGTCTTTTTGAGAACCAAATTTATAGAAGGGCAGGAAATAGAAAGAAAAAAATGCGTGGGTATTGTAAGTTGTTCGACTGAGAAAGGCGCGTAGTAAACTGAAAAACTTAGAAAAAGATTTAAGTGAAAAGGAAATGAAAAAAAAATAATTAAAAAAGAAAATAAAGAAAGAATTAGTTAAAAAGAAAATAAAAAAAAAATATTAATTGGCAACCTAAAAGGCTGTGCAGTTTTGTTTTTAGTTCTATTTCCGACCTAGTACCAAGAAGATTCTATTATACAGGACACAGCCCTCCAAGTAAGGCTGCCAGGGAGAGCCCGAGCTCTGTTCCACTGAGGTGGACTCAGAAACCCCAGTTGGCGACGTGAGGGAGACTCAAGGTACCAAGTTTTTTGCGTGGGAGAGCATGTGTTTCTCTCGTCCACCCACGCGAGTGCTGGCACCTGATCCAACCAAAGTGGTACCCGCTCAACCAGGCGGACGAACCTCAACCAGCAACGTAGCGCTTCCCCAGTAAAATATCCACTTTTGAAGAGCACCTTAAAAGTTGAGCGTATTCAGGCAGAATAACCAATCTCGTAACAATATAATAAATTCTTCCATGGGGGAAAATTGAAGAAAAACAACGGGTCTTAATTAAGTATATTTATTTTAATTAATTCGATTGACCATATAATGCTGAGAGTTCTGTGGGTACTGCAAATGAAAAATAAAGGAATTTATAAAGGTTTTTTGTTGGAATTGATACATTTCAATATAAACACTACTTAAAATTCAAAACTATGTACTTTAAGACAAGAATTCATAAATATTAAATTAGTTATTTTATATTACACCATCTATCGTATCCAAAACTATCATATATTTCAAGCTGGAACCAACCAAACCCATTCACAAAATTTTATTGAAATCGGTTAAGCGGCTTCGGAGATTAGAGCGTACAAGCACAGTGACATGTGATCTTTATATATTAAAATTAAGAAGATAAGCGAAACGTCGTGATAATATTAGAAATACCTCGCACTAACGTAGAAAAGAGATCGCACTAATGTCAGATCCGCAGTAATGGCAGAAATACATCGCACTAATGTCAGAAGGACGTCGCACTAACGTTTGAAGGCCACCACACTAATGTCAGAGTCTCTCACTATAATGTCAGAAAAACGTTTTTTGCACATTTCCAAAATATTTTTATGCTACATGGCAAGCAATCTTACACGTACTTACTGGAGCCGTATTGTGGGATATCTTCACAACGTCTTTTACATGTGTAATCCGCGGACAATCGACATCTTACAAATATCTTTTAAACGTTACTGCCTATAATAGAAATATCTCAAACACATCACTACCGTCCTTGAGGAGTGTCCTTTCGCCGTTCCAAGTACATTATTGTACTGTGTGGGTAGCTTCCCAAAGGCTACCCGTACTAAATACCTTACTTAACAAAACAATAAAAGAGTTTTGATTAAAACGTAAGTTTACCATTTTGCGGTCAATAGCTCCTGAGTAATTGTTGCAATAGTGTGCGTGCTGCTGGAATCCGATCTGAATCTGTGGGCAGTTTGATTCGATTTCATTAGACCACGGCACAGCGATATTTGTATACAATTATTACTCAGCTAAGAGTTTTTGTTTGAGAAATCGCAATCATTTAGTAAAGATAAATTTTTTAAATAATATTGTTACGAAAGGTATGGAAATTTTATTACAGTTTGGAAGATGAAAAAGCAAGTTTAAGATTATCAGAACACCATTTTTCTGTATAAATAGTAGTTTAGGGCGGAGGAGCTATTCAAATCAAACTTCTTTCAGTTTTACATAAAAACACTGCCAATATTTTAGAATGTTAAGACTCCATTGTGGCTCTCATGTGGTGGTGAGGGCGCCTGTTTCATGGCTTGTGAAGTATTCTCGATGGTTTTTCTTGTGGGCGTGTGTTCTTATTGTTTTATTCGATTGTGGGCGTTTGTACCTATTGTTCTGTCCGATTGTGTGAGTGTGTACCTATTATTGAGTCTGACTGATGGTGGACATGCTAGGCCTGTACACACGTAGTAATTAAAGGCCTGTGCTGTGTGTCTAGATCTTGAAATAGAAAGCACTTAGCGGAATCAGAAGCTCACGGTATTTTCATCAAATAAACGCATAACAAGATATTATCACACTTCTGCTTTCCGGTACTTGATCCTAAATTGTTCTTTTGTAACACATTTACAACACAAAACATTGCTTTTCTATATAATATACTGTACATACGTAATCCGAAATTTTTTCATAGCATATTTAATTTTTTTTAAAGTCATTGTGCCCATCGCAAAATGTCTTGCCAATTTTGTCCTCTCAAGTTAGGAAGAATCAGCAATCTCTAAGGTTCCACAGATTGCTCTATTTTTTTCCGGTCAGCATTGCGAAAGTTTTTTGTCAACCTGTGGCTGTATGAAGGCAGCTTTGTTCGAACCTGAATCTTATCTGATTTAACCACTGCCTATATGAGCTGATTTTTGATGATGTTTCTAATTGTAAAAATGTTACTTTGTGATGCTTAAACGTATTTTGAGTTTGTAAGTCATTCTCGACCTTTTCGCGCAAAGGCAATTAATTAATAAACTCCTATATTTCAAAAACTATAATTTATTGAATTTTATTTCAAAAAGCAAATTTTCTTCCCACGATCACCTTTGTTCATTCTTCGCTACAGCATCTAGGTGAATGATCGATTTCAGGTAGGTCAACACGGGGCTACATACAGCCCCCCCCCTTAACTAGAGAAGACGTTATAGACAATGTTGGTTGCAACAAGAAGATTTCAAGATTAGAGGCTCTATCCATAGTGGATAAGTCTTGGCTATAACATTAATCCTTAACTTCTGAGCCCTCACTTATGAAGCAGATATCCATAAGGGATAAAACCTTTAACCACAAGCCTGGTTCAAGATACAACTGTCTCAGGGCACTACCAGTTGAAAGATATTTTCTTAGCTTTGTTGTGACTCAGGTGCCCAATGTCCCGAATCACAACCATAAGGTCAATGCAACAATATATTGCCCTATGCAATATATTGATGCATTACAAGTGACCCTGAAAATGAAAAATTATTTCATTTAAAATTTCGTTTAAAATTTATAGTGAACATTCAGGAAATCCCTCTGAAGAAATGTTCAGATCTCCAAATAAAGGTCAGTGATTTACTTTTCTACCTTCTCGTATCTATGAGTAATTGTGTGTCAGCATCATCAACCCAAAATGCATGCAAATAACCCGGAAAGAGTGTAGGTGCGAATGACTAAACAAATGTGAGGTATGAAGAACCGGTTCTGTAAGTGAAAGGATGTATGAGAAGACGTAGGATGTTAAGGGTTGATGAGCTGAAGACCAGATTACTGTTGGGCATGGTGCGAGTTGGTTTATTTAGGTTTTCTCTTATTAAATCGTTTGGTAATCTATTAACGAAGAATAGTTGTGATTTTTACGCTCGAGTGTCGCTAAAAATTTAAAATGCATTTAAAAATGCATTTCCATGTCATAACAAAATGCAATTTAGCATCAATTGCATTTTGTTATCAGGCAGGCATTTCATTCTCACGATATGCACTGCATACTTACCTACGTACACAAGTGCATATCGGATTACAGTTTTGCATAGATGCATATAGCTTGCATCAAAACTTTTGTGCATTTTCTCACGTACGATTTTTCAACGTCGTGAGAAAGCAAAAGATAATGCAAAAGCTTTTAAAAAATATCGCGAGTACCTGGGTGCAATTTGCCCAAACCTCGGGGAGTTTCTTTTCAGACCGCGGACAAAATAGTCAAAGTCGTCGATAGTGCTATTTGTTTTTATATAATAATTCAGTGTTATTCCTTTTTTTTATTAAATAATAGTGCCAAGTTATCCCCTATTTTTGATAATAAATAGTAAACACCAATTTAGTGCTATTTTTTTATTTTGTTTTACCAATAAACTAAATTTTCCCTAATCAGTGTCCACTAAGTGTGTGAAATACTCTCTCAAGTAGCTGTGCGCTCTCCCGCCGGAGCACGGTGCACACAATACAACAGCTTTCCTTATCTATTTGGTGTATGTACCTATGTATGTGTATGTACCTATGTATGTTGGTAAGAGATTCTTTGTAGAAATTGGTAATCTTTGATCGATTAAAGTTTTTCCTGTTTCCGTAGTCAGCTTCACTAAATATTTTTAATTGAACTATCTGGATTGTACTAATGTCGCTAACCTAGTTCAGAAAGTTAGCCAAAGTAGACAAATTGGGTTCTATATGATTACCAAATGTAGATCCCAATTTGTCTACTTTGGTTTCATACATTTTTCTCTTGTTACCTTATTGACTCGTATGTTGAACGTATATGGTGATGGTCTGAAATAAAAAGTTTATTTGAAACATTTCAGTTTGAATACTTCAGTAAATTCGTTGGAGACATCTTGGAACTCACAAAAGCTGATTTTTATGCTGAAAAAAAGTATCTTAATATGTAAAAATCACGTGTCACTGTATTCGTTCGTACGCTAATCTCCGAAGCCGGCCAACCGATTTCAATGAAATTTTATGATTGTATTTGGTTGGTTCAGCTAGAAAAATATGATAGTTTTGGATACGATCGATGGCGCTGTTGTCGACATATAAAAAACTGCCTGAGAGCGCGTTGACGGGGAGACCTCAAATTAGGTACATGGCGTTTTCATGAAAATTGCAAATACAAGGTCAAAATGGACTAAATCGGGCAACTCCATCTAGGATTGCCATGGAAATATTTCGTTTTTAGTACATATTTGGACACTGCCTCAAAACGAGTACACGTATCGAACTGAAATTTGGCACGTGGTGTTTTCATAGCAATTGTAAATAAAAATTTAAAAAATGGGCTAAATAGGGCTACCCCTTTTTGATGTTGCCATACAAGTCTCGAGTTTTGCGCTATATATTTGGACACAGGCTTTTTAAAAAAAATGTAAATTCAATTAATTAAATAAAATTCGCAGGATTGCCATACAAAAAATTTGGTACTTGGTGTTTTCATAACAACGGTAAAGAAAATTTCAAAAAGGGACTAAATCGGGTTACCCTTTCTTTGTGTTACCATAAAAACTTTAGGTTTTGACTATACACTGCTTCAGGCGTCACCATAGAGAGCTCACATTTTTTACACGAGCCTTTAAAAAAAAACAGAATGTGAATTATGGCCAAAAATGGGACCATACATAAATTTTATTTTAACTATATATTTGATAACTGCCTGAGAATGTGTCGGTGGTAAATAAAATTTTAAAAATATATTATATCGTTTTACCCCTTCTTGGTGTTACCATACAAATCTTTTGTTTTCACTATATACTTGGTAGCTCCCTGTGAAGACGTCGGGGTGGAGAATCAAAATTTGTTCCAAGGCGTTTTTATAAAAATTGCTAATACAGTTCGAAATGGGACTTGTTAAGTCCCAATGTGGGCTTAATCATAAAAGGAGCAGGTGTCGGTTTAAAAAAATGATAAGACAGTTTGATTTTTAAATAACAAAAATTCAGTCGTTTCTTATCACTAAATTGTCTTATAAACTTATCAATTCAAGTACGAAATTCTATTTTATTTAAAAATTCATTTCTTACTACCTCTATACAATTCGAATTTTGTTTTCGTCCTATTCTAATTATACTAGTTGGGCCTCCACTGGCGATATTTATTTATTGATCTGTAAGTATACAAGGAATTAGTATTAATAAAGGAAAAAAAGTTTATGGTTATGGATTGAGTGAGCGTCATATAACTGCTCATATGAAAAAGGGCTGGGGCCAATACTCCTAATATAGAATGTTGAATATATATTTAATCAAATATTATAATTTTTGATAAATTTGTTAGTAAAATGAGATTCATTAATACTTCCCGTGGTTTTCATTTGTTAAGCAAGACTTCAAATGGCTTCAATTTTAACTGCCGATTTGTCTTGGTGCTCAGTTAGAACTTGAGTGATTTTCTGATTCCAGCAGCTCGCTATTTATATGCAGAAACACAATAAGAACTGTGTCTGCCAGTGGCGCTGGCAATGACGCTCGCGTCATTTTGTGAATTTTAATACATAATTCACCCGGTGACGTGATGGTGGATTTCGTTATGAGAACGATTATCTATGTACTGAGAGCTGCCATTTTGGAAACGTCAAACGACTTGGCGCCAGCTGTTAGTTGCAGGTAAGTTGTTTATAACTTGAATGTTTATATTATTTACTTTTATTAATGATTTGTTTTGTTTTTTATTTTTAGATGAAGACATAGATGAACCTGCGCAGTACCATAGGATTGGATTTCCCCTTTTGAGTTAAGTTTGCGTTTTGGTTAATGTATCAGATCATGAAATGAATTGAGATTTGTTTTTGTTTTATTTTAGATTATGTTGATGATAGCATCGAGGGATCTTCAAGTATATTGTCCGCGTGGGAAATACTCGTTATTATTGTCAAACTGTGAGTGTTAGTTGATAAGGAATTTAATTTTATAGTTCATTTTTGTTCCGCGACGGAACAGGACTAATCTGGCAACTCCTTCGTAGGGTTGGTATATAAAAATTTCGTGTTTTATCATATATTAGGGTACTGCCAGAGAACGCGTCCTCGTAGAGAGCTACACTCTTTCAACATATGAATGTACACAACCGCGCGCACCCACACACAAACACAGACTGAGAGTGAAACCCCAGAGCACGAAATCGCGCGATCGAGTTAGATAGTAGCTTAGATATTATGCATATCTAACTACCCCAGCCCTACTTAATCCATTTAGGTATATCGCCGAGGAACGCCGACGGGTTCCACATAGTATATACGAGTATATCGAAGAAAGAATTCTAAATATTTTTCATGTGGGCAATAAGTGTAAGTATTATAGTTATTTTAAATAAGTTAACTTTTTCATATATTTGTTGTTTATTCAGTTTTGTTTTTTATGTTAACCCCACAACGAGAACAATGCATGAAATTAATAACATTACTTCTGATATCTATATCCTTCTCATTTATGACAGTCAGCAAGCAAAATGAGATTTAATTCTAAAAAGTCACAAGAATATTTAAATAGAAAAAAACCATCCCTACAATTTTCTGTTATTTTACACGCAATAAATTTAAAATTAGTAGTAATTCGTTTTACATCAGCAGTAAAAAAAAAGCTCAAAGGTAATGCTCATTTATTTGATAATCCTATGACCTTATCGTCTCGCATCTATACACTGAATCAGCATTATTATGATGATTTAAAGTCTCCATATAAGGCGTCCTAAAATCTCGAACTATACTATAAAGACTTTGATGAAGTACAAAGTTTCTAGATCGTGTTTTGTATATATAGGTATATATATATATATATATATATGCACAGGCATCTGTATATATGGCAACTTCAATTCAACCATTTTTCGATATTTTCCAACCCAAAGACCTTTTTCTTGAGTGAATAGATACTAAAATTTCTTTATTTAAAAAATCCCTAAAGTTTCGTGTTTCCTTTTCTTTACCTCTCATCAAGGGATGGACGTGCTTATACATACCTGTCCTTGAAAGGTCAATCATCAGTTTCCTTCATGGAGATTATTTTGTATTTCAGCTTGAAATAGCAGAACACCCAAGAGGTAATCTCTCTACCCGTGGTGAGCGCGCTCCGTATAGAAGAGGTTCAGTTCTCCGTTAAAATGAAGTATTTTCATTGGTGTGATTAAGTTTAATGTTTCAAGAAACTTATTAGTCTTGTCACGTTTCATGGAAATATTCACTTAGTCTAAGAAAGTAATTATTTGCGGTGCTGTGGAAAAGAATTGTTTGAATAATTTTGAAACTAAAAAATATAAAAATAAATAAAATTCAATAGCTGATTCTCTCCTTTCTCCCTCCATTTCACTTCTCGCTTATCTTTCAACTACCCAGCCGCTCTTTCCAATTTCTTCTATATCTTCACTATATCACTCAATCACCCCTTTCTTTTTCCAACTGTTTTTCCCTCTGCCTTTCTCTCTTTTTAGATATTCTATGGCAAGTGGGAAAAACAAATTATAAACTAGGGAAGGAGGGTGGACTAAAGTCTTCTATACTAATATGGGAGACAAACTTGCAATTTAAATATTGCAAATTGCTCTAAACGGCAAGTCTGTCTCTATATATTGAGAAACAACTAGCTATACGCTCGGTGTATACTCAGTATGTAGAACATTGGAAGTCAATATTGAAAATGCGAAATATGCACGGGCAATGCGAGTTAATTGTAATATGACCCTAGTTAAAAATCATAATCATTTAATACACGAACCTTTTTGAATCGAATTTTATACTGCAAGGTTGGCTTTTCTGACATTTAAAATTTGACACTTGTAGGTCACTATTTCGTTTTTATTTTCCATATAGACAAGTAATTTTGCAATAATTGCTCGAATTTTGTACGTGCGCGGATCTTTCCTAAGACTTTATATGTGCGATTTCGCCAGTTTTCGAAGGTATTTTTCTTGACGCGGTTAAAAAAAATTACGCATATATTGACAACTTTTTTTTTACGGATAATTTGTGCACATGGTTAAGTATAAGGTGGGGCAGCAAAAGTAATGTCATAATGTGAATGTGCATAATTTTTTCAAATGGCGTCAAATCTCATTGTGCATTGACATTTATGTTGTAGACAGATAGAGAATTAGTTAACAGTAAGCAATGTAGTGACACACTTGAAGAGCGCGGAATTATTCCTACTGCTTATTTGATCAATTTCCGGTCTGTTGTTTTAACATACCGTAGTTTTCCTCGTCATTCTGCACCATGCACGCTAGCAAATAAAAAATTGGTTGAGCATTTCGTGAAGACTAGGCACACTAGATAAGTCGCAAGTGCGTGTGTGTGTGTGTGTTGAATCGAGGACGTCCGAGAGTGCACAAACATAGACGAGGCAACGATGCACATAATTTGGCATCAGCAGACTTTCGTGGAGTCGAATTTTAGTGCAAGACCTCAACATGTTCCCTTATAAAGTGCAACGCGTTCACCAATTGCTGCATGCTTACCGTCAAGTGCGGCTAACTTACTCCCATGCTGTTTTAAACTCGGTGCAAGAAGAGAATGATTTCGTAGCCATAATCATAATGAACAGCGAAGCCCATTTTTACTTATGTGGTTATGTGAATAAACAAAATTTGCATTTCTGGGGCATGGAGAATTCACACGAAATGCACGATGAGCCATTGCATCCCCTCACAGTGACTATTTGGTGGGGCACTTGCAGTTAAAAAGTGATTGGCCTTTATTTTTTGAGGAGGACTCCGACGGCATCCCCGTAACCATAACTAGTGTGTGCTACAGAAAAATGTTAAACGATATTATTTTGCCGCAAGTTGCTGAATTGGGTTTCGAGCATTGTTGGTTCCAGCAAAACGGACCAACCGCTCACATAACTCAAGCAACGATAGAGATTTTGAAACCCTAAATTCCGGGCCGTGTGATCTCCCGTTTTGACGATTTGAACTGGCCGGCCAGATCTGACGGCGCTAGACTTCTTCCTTTGGAGCTTTCTGAAATCTCGCGTTTGAAAGCCAACATTGAAGAAGAAATCATCTATTTGGAGCTACATGTTTTGCAAGCAATAATTCAAAATGCCGTAAAACGAGCCCAAATGTGCATTAACTCAGGATGTGGGTATTTAACCGATATCATTTTTTTTAACTTAATGTTGTTAATTTTACAGCTTCGAGTAAACTTTCCCTGAAAACAAAGCCAATTTTTTTTTTAATTTCTAACAAAATGACAGCCAATTCACATTATGACATTAATTTTGCCCCACTTGTATATGTAAAAAAAAATCATAAATATTAACAAATGCCAGAGAATAATAAAGGAATGTATTTTTTTGGGCGCGCGTTGATGGTGAACGTTCTCGCCATCAGTATGGGTGTCGGAAAAAAATGAACATATTTATAATTGCATATTGAACGTACTTTGGTGTGAACCAACAATATTATAAAAAAAAATATTATAATAAGAATTTGAAACTTAACATTTTTTCATTCAATTTTCTGTCGGTATTTTATTTTTAATTTTTTTTGTGTTACTAAAATGTTTGTTTCTGTGGCTCACATCACAGGTGATGATACAAAGAGTATGTTGTAAAAATTTCAAAGTGATCTAAACTTTTTTTCAAGTGTTAGAACTTTCACAAAGTTGAAATAAGTGAATCGTGGAAAAACACGGCTTCGCTTTGCTAGTGCACCTGCCTCAGTATAGCGCAGCCGGTTACCACCGCCACCTGCCTGCTTCCAAGAAAATAAAAGTTTTTACGCTCTAAATGCTGCAACTTTAAGAATTTTTAGGATTTTTGAATTCTGTAAAGCTTAAAATACTCCTTCCCGTTCATGCCAATGGAATCAAAAATAAAAAAATAATGAAAAATGTTGAAATTTTTCGCGTATATAAGCTTTAAGACAAATGTCAAATTAAATGACAAAGTGATAAATCAAATGTAAGTTCTCTAATTAATTGCGCAGCATCGTAAACAGCAAGTGTGTCTCTGAAATTGTATATTGTAATTGACAGCAATGTAAAAACAATATACCAATATAGAAATTGCAAGTCTGTCTCCGGTATAACATTACACAAATATTCTCCTTCAGATTTTTCTCTAAAGATAGACGCACATAGCACAGGTGAGGACAGCGCTTTAATTGGAGGATTTTGAATTGATGTCCTTCACAGTTTGTATGTCGTAGACGCTTGACGTAACTTAGAACTTCATGAAAAATCTAGGCATTTCATGAAATGTAGACAGATAGTGTAAAAGTTTGCGCTTAATGATGTTTTATACAAATTGTAGTACCAACCGATATAACCGAATACTAGGAGAGGGAGAGAACGGTGAAGGCGGAGGTCGCGCACAATGCTGCGATACACCCGCCGGCGTGTGTGTGCTGTATTTTCTAGTCGCGTATGTGTGTGTATGGTATGAGCTTCAAAGAAATTATTAAGAAGAAATAATAGCAAATGGCTTTATTTAACATTTTATTAAAAGCGAAATAAGATTTCTGTAAAAGTCCAAAACATTTGCCTTATACAAAAAGTCACAAAAAAGTTTTGTTGAATACTTCCGAAATAAAGTCATACGTTTTTGTTCCTAATTGAGAGAGTAGAGAGAGAAGAAAACTCATACGAAATATGAGATATTATTAATAAAAAAACAAAAAAGTTCAGTGTTGCTATATTTTTTTATGCAAAATATGAAGCACTTAATTTCATTCGGCATTTGAATCAGAAAAATGGGTTCTTGCTTCTCGAGATATGATAGTACCACTTTAAATGAGGTTTCTCCTCATCATTTCTTGATTCAGTGACGTCGTGTTAGTGTTTTCCCTTCTTTAAGTGGGAAACACAATTTCACCATTTCGATCCGATACGTACAAATGTAAAATTTGCTTATATGAGACGTACGTGTAATTCGACACATTCGCCGAAATAGATCGAAACGGATCGAATCGAAACGGAGAAGTTGAGCAATTTTCAACTTTTACGGATGACATAACCTAGAAAAATTACCTGTACAATGTTTGTGTATAACTCAAGATGGATGAAGAAGTTTTTATTGAAGAAATTAAAAAATATGAAAAGCTTTATGACAAAAGCAACAAATTTTACATGGATGTAAAAAGAAAAGACAAAATCTGGAAAAATTTCAATGAGAAATTTAAAACTGATAGTAAGTTTGAACGGAACAATTGTGCTCATGCACGCAACGGATCGAATTGAATCGGAACGGCGGAATTGTGTTTGGCACTTTAGAGTGTTTCGTACTCTTGGAGTGTGAAGTCCACGAACGCTTAAATCAAAATCCCCATGCATCCACACAATGTACAATTTCGTATCTCTCAATAATCTTTTTTTACATTTCAAGGAATAGAGCTTTGTCCTGTGCTTCCTGTAATTCTTAAGGAAATAAATTTATATTTCACAAGCAGTCACATGATTTTACCCGCCTCAACTTTGCTGGTACATGGAAATGGGTTAACAATACCAAGAAAGTTTTAAAAGCGTTTGCTGTATAACACTTTTTTGCTTTGTACAAATCCAATACAAATCTCACTAATTTAGAGTTCTGTCAGGAACTTTCCAAACTGATTTGGAGTTAGTTCAAACCAATGCTTTGTTTTCATATACCATTCTGTCAGGCATTGTAATTCAGTAGTTCGGTAGTTCTCTGATAGTTATTGCGCACAGAATAACAAAGCATATGTAATTCATTCCTTAATATACTCCAAAATATTTAGAAAAAGCCAGAAACTCCCGTTGGAGACTGGGAGTTTAATTGAATTGATGAAGAAATGCTATTGACATTGAAAAGTTAAAAAATTAATTGTCTTGTCAAAAAATAATCACTAACTTGAAATAAATATACTGTTTAGGCTCATCACCAATCAGCCTTGATATATACTTCGATATTTAGAAGTAATTAGAAATCTTTATATAAGACATAAGTAATTCACACAAAATGATAAATTTTTGCTGAAATTTTGTTTTTCTATCAGATCTAATTACGAGCACCCAATGGTTACCTGCAAATGTTTTGGTTATAAGAGGTGCCCGGCACGAGGTAAGTAACTGGTTGCATGAAAAACGACTAATGCTTCCGCAGGTGAAAATGTGTTCTCTTAGTTATAGTGTGAACGAAAAAATATAAAAATATTTTGTAATTTCCTACGCTGTGACACAAATCTATTCTGAGTGTGGGAAAGTGGATTATAAATATGTGATGGGATTATATAAATAATAAATGAGACACTTGTGTACTGTCCGTTAGCAGAACGTACACGCAAATTTGATTAAGTGACTGAAATGAATGCACTGGTAAATTTGGCTCAAGATCAGTGGTCTATTTCCTAACAACAAATCAACACTGTTCACTTTCTTTCACCTTCACTAATCCTACCACACTAATTGAGTCATTGGATCAACGATTCAAAACGTGTAGGAAACACACTTACAGGATTGCTAATAATAGATATATAAATAGATATTCAATATGGGGGTTAATATAGAGCAAAACTTTAGAATAACTTAACTTCAAAACACTGGCACACTTATTTAGTTTAAATATCTCGAGTAATCGTATTAAGACAGGATTAAATAAATTGTTGGGCCAGAGAACGACACACACTTGAAAACACACTTATTGACATTGATTTATGACGTACGATTTTCAAAAATAGACGAATTGAGATAAAACTCAATATATAAGTTTTGGGTCAGAGTAAATTATGCTGTTTGATAAATATGTACACGATGTGTATAGTATGTAGATATATACATATAAGAGTAAATGTATTATAATATAGATATATGAATAAATAATAAAATGTTACAAGTGGCTGGTACTCACCGATCTAAAAACTTGACACTTGAGTAATTGGGTGTAAGTTAATGTTAAGCCCTTTGTTCTTGGTTAGAACAATTCATTATTTTCGTCGAGACCAGAAGTAAAGTGTTAACGTTAGTAATATTATCTCACTCGAGACCCGGCTTAAAGAATTATCTTAACTTCAGTCGAGACCCGAAGTAAGATTCTTTATTTCCGTCGAGACCAGAAATAAAGTGTTTGCTAGTAAAATATTATCTCAGTCGAAATCCGAGATAATCTTCAGTCAAGACCCGAAGATAGATTCCTTATTTCCGTCGAGACCAGAAATAAAGTGTTTGTTAGTAAAATATTATCTCAGTCGAGACCCGAGATAATGTTCATAATGTCAGTCGAGACCCGGCTTAAGTCGAGACCCAAAGTAAGATTCTTTATTTCCGTCGAGACCAGAAACAAAGTGTATGTAAGTAAAGTAATATCTCAGTCGACACCCGAGATAATGTTCATTAAGCCAGTCGAGACCCGGCTTAAAGAGTTATCTTAAGTTCAGTCGAGACCCGATGTAAAATAATTTAATATCCGTCGAGACCAGAAATTAGTGATTATTGGTAATTAATACACCAGTCGATACCCGATATAAATGTTAGTCCCTAACTAGCAAAAAGCCAACTTACCAAGAGCGATGACAAGTGCAAAAAGAGCTCGAACTGCTTGTCGTTTTTATAGCCCTGGCTTGCACACGACACCACTGATGGGGTAGCAGAGGCGCATAATTGTAAGAATTGGCAGTCCAGCTGTCATCTTACGGTACTAGCGGCACAATATGCATAGCAACAAAAATTTTAGAGCAACACATGCTGCTGTGTTAAGTTGCATTATATTTGCAAAAATGTTATCTCTACCACGTAGAGAAGAAATCCCGTTGGATGGTACTTATAATGATGATAATAATAGAGCTGCAAATTGATCGGCTTGACCTGATTATATTTGTGCCATTAATTGTATGCTACATGACAACACATGCTTTTGTTAGATGCTGTACCTATTTTTGGAAAAATTGTAATTAGATTGAATTTGTTTTCTTTTCAGAACTTAATTTTAGCATGATATTTTTGGATATGTTCCCTTTTCAGGAATTGTTTTTAGCACGAATCTACCAGTTCAAACATGTGATAATGATTTTAATTTAATCTGCTCAATGAGGCTAAACTTTTGTATTGTATTTGTGCAATATGTTATATAGAGGACAAATGCATGGCCTTATTTTGTTGTGGAACTGTTTTGTGATTATGAGTGATTAGATTAGATTTCATTTTACTAAAAATTTGATTTTTTGTTTTTAGTATGTTTTCTTTTTAGAAGTTGTGTGGTAACAAAATTATATTCGAATCGATTTGGTCCGAACACTAGAATTTCAAAACAAAACTACAACAAAAATCATTAACTATCATAAAAACTTAAGTTTTGTAATTTGAAAATCGATGTTATTTTCTTAATTTTTCAAAATGTAGTAAGGGAAGGAAGGTGGGGCTAAAATTAATATTTTTCAGAAAAACTTGTTTTGGGAGATCAGCTGACTTCTGATATCTCTTAACTGTTTATACAGAATAACAATTTCGGCTAATGGAGTTTTGTGTTCGGCATTTGCAACTGCTGTAATTTTCATAGAACTTCACTGTTAATAATTGCCCTCTCCTTTCGGCGTAATGTGTCAAATTGTAAGTATGTCTCATATCGCTCGTTCGAAATAATAACGGTACAATTTAAAATTTCCCTTTTCACGTTTTAAAGTTCAAAACTGATACGGAAAAGCTAAACTTTTCAAGCTACCGGTCAGTATGGCCACAAGGTTATCTTACTGATAAGACCCCTCACTGATCGCTGGGTTGAATTTTGTATTTGTACGAACTGGATGGAAAAGGCGGAATTATATTTCCTGCTTAAGCAAGACAACGATCGGATTAGTAATAATCCACACTAACCCGGGGCTACACGGGATAGTACAGCTTGCATGCAAGCCTCCCTTCCCACGCGATTTTAAATTTGACAGCAGAAGACAGTTCGGTTGATGTTTTATAATATTGCTTGCAAGTTTATTTAAAAAATGGCATTGAGACGTAAAGTCTTGCGTATTTTGAAAATTATAGCAATGAAGGAAGTAGCAGAACGATAAAAGCCAAAGAAAAAATAAAGAGGAAGGTGTTGGTAAATTATGTAATGCAAATAGTCCCAGAAAATCTCATTGTCCCCATTTTCCCATTTTCCTTTCCGCCATCTTGAAAAATGTATAAAGTCAAATTACTACCACCTCAGCTGCCCTGATTTTTCATCATGCAAGTCTGCTGAAAGCTGAGCTGCCTGCATGACAGTAGGGATTACACGTACAAAAAGTATGGCAGTGTAAGTTGCATGCAAGTTGTACTATCTCGTGTAACCTCCAGGTAATCCCGGCACAGTCAAGCACAAAAAAAGGGGATAGATCAAAAAGCAAGCAAGACATTTTTCGCAGCAATTTTGCCATAGCAACGGAACGCCGACCAACAAGACGAGAAATATTTCTTCTTGCCTGTGATTTCTTGTGCATGACTAGTCGGTGTAGGTTTATACACTATTTAGGTACCAATGCTCCTGTTTCACAGTTAATCTTATTTGCTTATGGTTAGTGCCTTTTGTAAGGAAAAGCGTAAAAAGCTCAATCAGGCAGAAAGCACACGCAAGATTCTTGCATATTTTATGTGGGTTGCCTGATTACCTGGCGGCTATTATATGGCACGAGAAAACACTTTTCTTACTTGCTTGTGACTGACTGGTTTAGTGTGGGTTCAACATTAAAAAACACACAATTAACTTCAAAGTCATCAACGACATTTCCTATTCATGAAATTTTCGGCCATTTCTTTGTTTTACGTATAAATATTAAGGACAATGTGCACGTAAATCTCTGCTGACCGTAAAATTTTGCAGATCCAAATTCATGAGCACAATCCCTATCCTCGTTTTATATTAACTGTGTATGAATATAAAACTTCTTCTAAAATCAACATGTAAAAGACAATGTGACGATACTAAAGGATATTAAAAAATTTCCAGGCTTTTTGTAAACACCAGATACAACGAAGAAATAATTTGGTTCTATATTGTAAATATATACATAGTGATAAATATTTAAAATACGACAACTGGCTTTGTGAACCTGAACCAAAAACTGTGGAGCTCCATTGCACAATGTGCTATCCTTCATCGGTTAATAGCGGCAGAGCTTGTAGCGTATCAATAGTATGCCCGACAATTATCCGATTCCACAATCCCAATTTAAAACTCGATTCTTAATTAATTCACCACTTATAACTTGAGCTTTGACATCAGCTTTGCTTTCAGTTTCGCTTTGCTTCTAATCTGACACGATCGCGTGACTTTGTATGAAAGTGTATTTGAAGAGATTTCTCGCGTGAGCTCTCGCACTGGCCAGCCTCCAGCTCGACTCCACTTCACGCGTGACTTAAATCGTTGTATCCGTTTAAGGAGAAAAATAAAATCACTTCGCAAATAGCTTCGACTATATTGTTAGGGTTATCTTTTTATTATTCTAAATTATTTTCACATAAAGGTATCCTAACTTAGATTTACTCAAATACCGCGACTCGAAACTGCTCGCAATTCAAGTTCTCGATAAGCTGCCGCTTTTCTGATAGTCACCATTTGTCGCTTCACTTAGTAAAATTGTCATGTAATCATTTTTATTTTTCTCATAATAATATCTGTGAGAAATTAATACGACACCATTTATGTTTAAGATTAATACAGCAGAACATAACAATTAAGTTGTTTTTGTTATTCGATCTTACTGAAAATAAAGCTAAATATGGCCGGCAGCTGTCAGTTTCATAAGCCTTGATTTACTTTGCAGTGTATCCTATTTTCGGTCAATGATACCATCGCAAGCCTACGCTTTGGGGAATATCATGTCGCACTGCTGCACACCGGTAATCAGTTTTGTTTTTAATTTATGGAAATATGTGTTGTGCTACCTTGCCTTTATTTTTTACTTAAATATTCCTATGCTAAAAATTGACACAAGTATCAAAATAGCTTAAGGTACCTTAGCTCCTATCCTCGTAGTTTACTCACTACCTGCTTTGACTATAGTTATATCTTTGCTTTTGGAAGAAGCCATTCTCAAGGTTGGTAACAATGAAAATAAGCTTACTTTACATTTACTTTTATAATACATTCAATATTCATCAATATCTTAATATTGTAGTCCAGTCAAATAAGCCGAAGAAATATTAAAGATCGTATTTAATTTGTTCAGGCCGCAATTTTAAGGGTTGATGTAGGGTGGTTTTGGAAGTATTGTAACAAAAATGCGGGGTCACAGTACCAAAACAAAGGGGTGAAGGAAAAACAAAAACACCATTGAACGGTTGATAATCTATTTGCCATGCGTCCGGATCGGAAGAAGTAAAGTTGCAAAAAAAAATTAAAAATGCTAATTTATTCAAAATATGATTTTAAATAAAAAAGTCTATGTTGACAAACCTCTATCACGTAAGGGCGCGACAGTGAAATTGAAAGATTATTTCAATTCTGTAACGTTTTGGTTCAAAATGGTCCAAGATACGTGAAGACAGCAAAACATGAGCGCAAATATTGTGCAACATATAATCCGACAAATTTCTTTACTTCCGCCGTTTTTCTGTTCCTTGCTAAGGATATTCACGCTTCTTTAGGTTGCTAGTTCTTTAACCAAAATGTTGCAGAATTGAAATAATCGGCCACATATTAGTGGAAACAGTAATGTGTCCACGCTGAAGTTTTTGTGCTCTCACTGTCGCATTCTTATGAGATACGGGTTGGTCATCATAGACTTTTTTTTATTAAGAATCATATTCTGAATAAAATAGCATTTTAAGTTTTTTTTTTAAACTTTACCTCTTCCGATCCACATGTATGGAAAAAAGATGATCACGCCTTCGGGGGTATTTTTATTGTCTTTCACCCCTTTTTATTGTCTCAGGGACTTCGCGTTTTTTTACAATACTCCCAGGATCACCCTACACAAATCCTCAAAATTGCAGCCTGAAAAAAATTAAATACGATCTCTAGCATTTGTTCGTCTTATTTGACTGAACTGTTGTATTCTCTGAAAGGGAAATCTGTAATTCAAAACCACATTATATTAGTACTTCTTAAAGAGAATAAAATAATACTCTGCGATGTAGGTAATTTGTTTGTTACCACGCACATTGTTTGTTTTTTAGAAAGGACGATTTTTAAAAGACATCAGGACTGGAGATACGAGCAAAACCGCACCTAATAATGACCAACTGTACCATTTTTTTTATTGCATAATAACTGTACAGAACGAATGCTGCAATGGATGTGAAGTGACGTGCTTGGCGATTTATTGCACTCATAAAACCTGAAAGTTATTTATTCCAATTCCATATGTATAACAAGGTTTTAATTGCCAGAATTTTTTATCGTTCTTGTTTTTATTACAGCAATTTAATTCGAAATTATTGTCACTTTAACAACATCGAGTCGAAATTAAAGTGAACTTTCCGAAGTTAAATAATAAATTGATTGATACAGGGCTAAGAAAAATGCAGTATTAAAAGCGTTACTTAATAAAATTTTCAAACAAGGGTCGCATTCACCAAATAATTTAACATAAATTTAATGTAATAAGAGAGGTTAAAAGTAAACTTAAAATTAATTTATATGTGTTATTTGATGTCAGTATAATAATAATATGATTCTAATTTAATTTTAAATGTTCTCTACTCAACTTTTCTGGGATTTTAAAAACTATTTGAGGAGCTCAAAGGCAGAAGGCTTCAATACGGTTTTCGCACTTTTAAGATATAACACGGTAGATTTGGTTGGATATCCTAAATTATGTGTAAAGTTTTAATTTTATGTAATTATACTAAAAATAGGCCGTGTATCTTAATAACTTTTTGTTGTGGTTGAAATAATATTCGATGACTTTTAGTTCATTTAATAATTTTATCCCTTGTAATGACTTATACCCCTTTCCCTGTAAAAGGTGTACTTGTATCCCTATGCCTTTGCAGGTTTTATTTGAATATAAAAACTAATGTTTAGTATTTTAACAAATTAGTTATTTAAAAAAGTACAAAAGGAAAAAAAAATCCAAAGGCAAATATACTTCCAACTTTTAAGTTGTTTTTAAATTAAGAAAGGTAAATTAATTAAATATTGAATGTGTAAAACCTTCATCTTATTTTTTTGTTATTATCAAGAGAGTTAACCATTCTAGTTAGACTTTAATATATACCGGAGAATCCCGAAAAATTCTTTCTTCAACAAAATTAATATATTAGGTTTGTTTGTTTACTCGAAAGTTTTTACTCGGTGTAAAATTTTACACAAATTTACACACAAACCGTCTGTTAACTTTTGGGTTTGTGTAAAAATCGAGTAAATTGATACGTTTCTCCTCTTGCACAAAGTTGCATAATTTTACACACGATCAAGAGGATGTGGAAACTTCGATATGCAATCAGCTGACTGTCAAAAGTATCAAATTTGAGGTTAAGCCGTTTGTTATGTAATCGAATGAAGGTTAAAGTGTTAATGTAAGGAGTTGTGATTTTAATAGAAATATTCAAAAAGGAGGTTTTTTTATATCGTTTTCCAAATTAATTAATTGTTTTCTGTTTCATACAGAAAACGCAGCTGCCAGATTTTTGTCAAGCTTAACAAAATTTACTCGAGAAGTATCTGGCAACGTCTCTTGAGTTATCCACTCTTCCACAGAAAAGTTTATACTTGATTTTTTTGTAAAAATTCTTGGTCTAAGGTATACCTATTATCAGCTTCACTGAACGAGCCCCCTTCTATTTCTCCTTCTGGTTCGTTACTACATCATGAAGGATTTCCTACTGACCGCGCTATTTTTTCTTCTTACCGCCCAATTCATATGGAAGGAACTTGAAGAATTGGCGGTGAATTGGAGGTAAATTTTATAGCCTTTTCATACAGTGGAGTGAGTTCAACATAGGCCGCTCTGCCAGGTATTTTTTTTTTCATGTCAATCCGTTCAACTGGTATATCTGCATTAACAGTTTCTTTATAGAATAACGAGAAAGGTGTGGTGTAATAATATGATGGCAGGGTTGCCACTGTTGTAATATTATATAAAGGCAGAGTATGCCAATGTTTACTTTAGAAATAAAAGCACTCTTTCAAGTTGAATGTAAGTCTGATCCTTATTGATTAGTCTCTGCTTATTTATATTAATTGGTAACATAGGAATTACTGTTTCTTACAAATTCGAGAGGGGGGGGGATTATTGCAGAATTGCAATACATAAAATTAAAAGTCAGACATTGTAGTGTCAGCATTTCTGTTCACACAATTTCTGAATGAATCACAATGTGTTGACATGGTAAAACAATGACCTCAATTATGCTTGCATAGCGGAAATTGCTTGCGTTGGAAATTCTTTTTGATGTCGAGCAAACTTTGTTTGTTTTTAAATATTTTTTGCTTTGATTTTTGCTTATAATTCTTGACCGTGGTCATGGCTTTACAGTAGACTTTAAAATGCAGCCACTTCACTTGCCGTATGCCTGATATGTTATCTTTCATATGCACTATCATTAGTTGTATTGATTCAAAGTCCCCTTAATTTAACCCAACTACCGCAAATTTCCTGCTGGAATTCGATACAAATGGTATGCAAGTCATCAGGAACAAAAACATTTGAACATTTCTTTTTGGCCTTTTCTATAATGGCAAATGTTGTTCGCACTCCGTGAATGAGTGGCCAGACACTAAAAATCTGTGATCAACGGATATAATAGTGGTGTTTTTGACTACGTAAAGTGGCCTATTTCGTGAACATACAAATTGTAATTTAAAACTGATTTTTAACTAAAATTGTAGAAAAATTGATATTTTTGGTTTCCTAAAATTTGTTCTACAAAATTATATTTGTAGAATACAAGGGGAAATTTGTAGGAATTTCTCATTATTTCTTCCACCAAAAGTTATTTGTACTTGTAATTCACAAGCAACAAATTTATAGAAATTGAACGTAATTGTAGATTGCTGTGTCATTGAATAGACTGCAGTTACATAATTTGTGCAGCACAGCAGAATAATTCACAAGTGAAAGGTGCCGTGTAATTTTCTACAATTGTATTTCACTTAATTTGGTAACATTAATTTCAATAAGAAAATGTCCTTGATGCATCGCAGACATAGCAGCAGTAATATAATGGTTAAAAATAAAAGTTCTTAAAAAATTCTTCTATTCCCTATCTTGACCGATTCTAACAAGTGTAGGTTCGATTCCAATTTTGAATTGCTTTCTACCACAGAAGAGGAAGAAAGCTTGGAAGATTGCGATGATGAGAATTCTTCTCTGCTTTATGGTTTACCATACAACATCACGAAATTATTTCTCATCTTTTTCTTTAAGATTTCCCTGAGAGTTCAAGGGATTCAAAATAGTTTCCACTAGCGTATTTTTGCTTCATATGTTAAGTCATTGGAAAGTTTTCGAAAAATTGTCCGTTTTATCTCTTATTAGAGACGCAAGTACCATGATATTTAGTTTGTTCATTTTATTTTGCAATTGGTCATTTTGTTTTGATATTCACAAATTTGTGAAAAAACTCTTGTAGTTTACAACTCAGCTACAAATCTTGTGAAACCGCACTGCTACAAAATTCTGATAAACAAAGTTGTTTACCTATCTACAATTTTTCTGCTTCTTATCACAAATTTATCAAATAGTTATTCGTACTTTGTGAAACAGAAATCCGTATTACAAATTTGTAATTGAGATCTACCAGTACAAATTTGTGAAATAGGCAACAGAGCTTAATTGTGTTTTTGTTATTGTTTTGTCAGCCACCATTATCGCTCAAGGCATCAATGTGGGTAATTGTGGATGTAAAATTGATGATAAACTGCATGACACATGATATAATTTCCACGGAGCCTCTTCCAAACCAAGTACATGGTGAAGAAAGAGTTCCTTACCTTACGAGGACGTAGTACTTCAAACAGTTGAAGAAGACCCAAGTACTTTGGTACGTGCAATCCAGGAAAGCACAGCAGTGTCTAAAAGTATAGCTCACCGAATTTTACAAAAACATGATTTCCAGAATTACGAAAGCAGTTGAGTTTGTCATCAATGCAAGATTTGCCCGTCTGATAACCCGATCCTTTTTAAGAACATCTTTTGTTTAATTTTAAACTTAAGGAAAGTTTGTCCTAAATTCAACAGAAAGTTAGGATCTCTAACTTGAAAGCGTCACTATCTGTCTCACTCACACTTCATGTAATGACTCTCCGTCTCAGTCAAACTAAAATCTGAAAGTTACGGTCTTACGGCAAGCTTTGGGTACAATAGAATCATTTTTGGTAGGTGAAAAGTAATTTTTCGAAACTGTGTTTCTTGAAGTAAAATTTTTTTTTTCCGTTACCTAAGACATATTGTAGCAAGTGTTATACCATTTTAGAATCCTTATTAAATGCGTCAACTTTTAAAGTTACTTGCCACACTGGCGTAGTACATTTTTTTTTCATTACAGTCAGCTAAAGTTGGGTGAAATATTAATTTTCTATTCTTGGGTCGGCAAAATGTGACATTTTCTTCCAAGCTGGAACAGTAGGCTTAGAATTTAAAGCAACATGTTACGTAAGCACTATTCGGGATTACATAAGAAAAATAAAATTGAGAAAAAGTAAAGATTTGTAGCAACAGGAGCTAAAAAACTATCACAGGGTGTACATTTTCTCGAAAACAAAAGAAATGTCTATAATGTGAAAAATATATGACTTAGAATTTTTTATATTTTTCTGGTAACTGTTATGATTTGGTCTATCACCCGATTCCGGCTTGACGTCGACTTACGGGACACCCTGTATATATATAAATTTTTTGCATTTTCTCAACAGTGAGAACTATTAATTTGAATTAAATTCACTAACCTAAAAGTTTCTTCTTAAATTAAATAAAAGTATTGGATCAAATTAAAAACGTTGTTTTTGCGCTTCTTCAGATTTATCAATTATTTAAGCCTGAACTGAACTCTCAGCGACAAAAACATGCAAATGTTAGCACCTGGGTATGTGATGATGCCTCATGGATGCTAATCCGTGAAAAGGGCCTTCAGGAACTTCTGGAGTTTAAAATCCGGAATTAGGACGATATACTTAATTCACTTTATTTGTTTCTTGTCAATATAAAATAACACTTAGTTTCTTAACTAAAGATATCCTGATTCCTTACTCTACAATGAAACTTGGTTATACCAAATGAAAAATCTTGGACGAGATGCGTTCGGTTACGCTGAAGGCAAAACCACAAGAGAATTTATTACGCGAATTCCGGCTTATCGCTATTCCTATTTGGTATGTATTCTACGGCAAAAGCTACAGAATTTTGAAGAAAAACTTCCATTAAATTGTTTGGAACCCATCACTTCACTACTTCTAATACATTACAGTAGGCTTTATTCACGGATTGAATTCTTCGTAATTTTGTACTGACTGCTAGAAGTATTGGTGATGCGCCAAAAATTATTTTGGTTGTATAAAAATATTTGCTTGTCAACCAAAAAGTTGTCAAAAATATTCATACTACCATTTGTACTAGATTCTTAAATGAGGTCATTTACCCTATTGCTAGAAGATGGTGAAGTTTTGCTAAGTCTGCTTATTGCCAGCGTATGATTAAAAGAATTCAACTCCCGTAATAGTGAGCAGGATTCAGCGTCCAGAAAGCATCCCTTCCAAAGCAAGCACTGCTTCGTTACAATCCCAAAAATTCAAGGGACTCAATTTCCAAACCAATCCATACAGAAACCGATAAGACCAGAGCAATATCAGCGCAAGCATCATCGATTTTATATATTCAACCGAGACAAGCTTCCGATTGAACAGTCATTGCATAGTTATTAGATCTGTATTTGAAAAATAAGGACCAACCTAACGTAGGTATGTACATACTGATGTGTATGTCCACCTTAACTAAAATATCCTTTTTAAAGATTCGAAAGGGATCAGTTCGGTAATATTGCTCTCAGCCTTTCATTAGGCCATAGAAATAAATGCCTTTGCTTTTAAATACCGGAACAAGGGTTGTGAAATATGATACTTTCATATGCTGCAATCGTACATCTGAAACCTTCTTTTAGTCCAGTCAAATAAGCCGAAAAAATGCAAAAGATCGTATTTAATTCCTTTCAGGCTGCAAATTGGAGGGTTGGTGTAAGGTGGTCCTGGGAGTATTGTCACAAAAATGCGGCGTCCCAGGGCCAAAACAAAGGGGCGAAAGATAATAAAAACACCCCCGAACGCGTGATAATCTATTTGCCATGCGTGTGGGCAGGAAGTGGTAAAATTTTTAACAAAATTGAAAATGCCATTTTATTCAAAATATGATTCTAAATAAAAAAGTCCATGGTGACCAACCCCTATCTCGTAAGAGCGCGACAGGGACAGCGAAAGAAGCTAAGGGTGGACACATCGCTATATTCACTAACATGTGTCCAGCTATTTCAATTCTGCAACATTTTGATTCAGGAGCTAGCAACTAAGAGAAGCGTGAATGTTTCGTTAACGGAGCAGAAAATCGGGTGGAGTGAAGAATGTTATCGGATTATATGTTGCACAATATTTGCGTTCATGTTTTACTGTCGTGACGTGTTTGGAACATTTTTGATTTTTTCTTAGAAATTTTGGTTGGTTGTGCAAAGCGAGACGAGATATGATGACTTTTGCCTTAGAATTCTTACTTTTTAGTTCATTTTGTCTGCAGTTTTACACAATCGATGTTTTTTAGCGTTTTAGATAACTGCGATTGCGTAAGCGTGGGAAAAAATAAGCAGATAGGATTGTGTGCCTTTCTTGTTTGTTTTTAATGTTTGTAATGTTTCTTGACGGAAGGGGTAGGATATGGGATTGCAGAATACACGGGAAGAATGGGATGTAATATATTAAACGTGGGTATTTAGAAATTTAGTTTTACAGTTTACTTGTGGTTGTTAGTGGTGTTCCACGAATAGTTATCAACCGCCCAGCTATGGACAGGTCTCGGTTAGACAAGCAATATTGAAATGAAAAGAAGTGGATGAGGGTAGGGTGGGGGGGGGGGGGGTTGTCCTAACAATTCGGGTGAAAGTTTCATACTTCAAAATTTATGAACTAATATAACTACTGAACAAAACACCCTAATAAAAATACTTTTATCTCAGATGATAGTAAGCCGTTCAGACTTTCCAATTTCTAGCCACCTATCTAAGTCAGCTTCGACCACAATTAGAATAATTTTGAACGATTTTCACCCCAAAATACTTTCTTGCAATTCAGAGTATTACAGGACATCAATTGTTCCTCACACGTACCTATAGTTACTGCGGGGGATTTGGTTGAATATTTATTGGAACGCTTGGACGGTTTAGTCTGAACTGAAAGGCATCTTAATAGGATATATTGTTCAGAAATTATAGTGTGATTGATTCATAACATTTGAAGGTACCCCCTCCTATCCCAAATATTTAGGATTTACTACCCCTTGCAAACAATTTTTTGCTTTTCTTACTGGGACGTATTCATAGCTTGTCAACAATTCATAGATCACCCTGAGTGAAGCTCATAGCCTTAAATTGCTCTTAATATTATCTTATGTCTGATCTGGTTTCCACCCTTTCATAATAATGAATGAAATGAGTTTATTGTTTATTTTTCTGATCTGCTAATCTTAAGAGACATTTATTGCAGTAAATCATATTGGGAATTCGTAAAACTTTTAATGTTGTTATTTTTAAAAAATAAAGCATCTGCAAATTTTACATTACTACTTTGATTTGTCAGTAATAAATTTTTAAAAAATGTAACGCTTCTATTTTTAACCATATAAACATCCCAGATCCCACCCATATAGTCTATACCATTAATAGATTACATCCCATTCTTCCCGTGTATCCTGCAATCCCATATCCTACCCCTTCCGTCAAGAAACATTACAAACATTAAAACAAACAAGAAAGGCACACAATCCTATCTGGTTATTTTTTCCCACGGTTACGTAATCGCAGTTATCTAAAACCCTAAAAAACATCGAGTGTGTAAAACTGCAGACATAATGAACTAAAAAGTCAGAATTCTAAGGCAAAAGTCATCATATCTCGTCTCGCTTTGCACAACCAACCAAAATTTCTAAGAAAAAATCAAAAATGTTCCAAACACGTCACGACAGTAAAACATGAACGTAAATATAGTGCAACATATAATCCGATAACATTCTTCACTCTACACGATTTTCTGCTCCGTCAACGAAACATTCACGCTTCTCTTGGTTGCTAGCTCCTGAATCAAAATGTTGCAGAATTGAAATAACTGGACACATGTTAGTGGATATAGCGATGTGTCCACCCTTAGCTTCTTTCGCTGTCCCTGTCGCGCTCTTACGAGATAGGGGTTGGTCACCATGGACTTTTTTTTTTAATCATATTTTGAATAAAATGGCATTTTCAAATTTTTTAAAAATTTTACCACTTGCGTGTGGACCGCATGGCAAATAGATTATCACGCGTTCGGGGGTATTTTTATAATCTTTCACCCCCTTTGTTCTGGCCCTGGGACGCCGCATTTTTGTGACAATACTCCCAGGACCACCCTACACCAACCCTCCAAATTGCAGCCTGAAAGGAATTAAATACGATCTTTTGCATTTTTACGGCTTATTTGAGTGTACTATTTTTGGGGGCTCTGGGGGTAGCTTTTCTAAAGTAGCGAATCACTTTTAACACAAACGACTCAGTTCAAACTTGGAATATAACCCTTCTCGTACATTACTTTTCACATCACGTTTTTCTATGATGTTTCTTTGGTTAGAAACATATCTAAAATTTGCAGGGCAAATATGAAAGAAGTGTATAATGACCGGAATGGTCTTGCCCTTTTTCCCCTGAACTCTGGTTTTGTGGTAAATATTTAATACTTTTCTATCCACAGTATTACCATGTGCGAACACGCAAATAATGAAGACATGTGATGTAATTTATAACTCTGGTTTAAAGTTAGTATTTTCGTAGCATAATTCTTCGGTTCACCAAGTTTATTACACTGTAACTCACACTCCAACTAGATTTTTTAAAATTCAATAAATGCTATAATTTGTAATTAATATATAATATATATGCCTGATAATATTATATCAAAACCACAATTATAATTTAAATTTATCTGTAAAGCTAAATTTAATATTGAATAAATGTGAAAGAATAAGTAAGATTAAATTAAATTTATGTTTAGAAAATTTTATTGTATCTGACAATGTACTCACCAGCTCAGTATTAGGTACTCGATCAAATTGGTTTTCTAATTTATTGCGGTTTGGAATTGGACTATTCTTTATTCTAGTGGATATCCAGAATAAAGTGAGGTTATTAATTCTGACTGGAGTCGATACTCACAGAAAGAATCTTTATTCGGTCGAGACCCGTAATAAAGTGGTTTATGTTAGTAAATTTCCTATTCGGTCGATACCCGCAATAAGAATCTTTATTCGGTCGAGACCCGTAATAAAGTGATTTATGTTAGTAAATTTCTTATTCGGTCGATACCCGCAATAAGAATATTTATTCGGTCGAGACCCGTAATAAAGTGGTTTATGTTAGTAAAATTTATAGCACTTAGAAATCACACTGGGAAATGTTAATAAAATTTAGAGCACTTGGAAATAACACTAGGAATTAGAATACCAACTTGATCACTGCACTGCCAAACTGCAAAAGAGAACGAGTCAAGTCAGATTCTGATTTATATAGCCATGGGTTGCTCATGGCACCAAAGAGCGGCATTCAAAGGCGCATGGCATATTGGCATAGCAGCTGCACTTCGTTTTCTATTGTTTAAAATGTAACAAAAGACCAGAAAAAAAAAACTTGTTTGTAAATTCTATTCAGTCAGAAATATTGGTTGCCTACTGAATTTTTTCTAAATAGATTTTTAGTTGCAACTTACCAAGTGCAAATGCATTGTACTACCCGTGTACAGTTGTTTCTGGCTGGCTCACTTCACTGCAGCGTTGATAATTTGAACTTCTGATGATAATTTGCTTTAGATCGATAAAAAAAAATTACCATGCGTGAATGCAATGTACTGCCCGTGGACAGTTATCTGGCTCATGTCTCAGCGAAATTGTTACAATTTAGATCCTAAAATATTTGTTTCTTTAGGTCGGTATATACATGTGTCAACCTGTAATTTCGCTAATATTCAGGATTCTTATGAATCCTGAACATACTGCCCCCCGTTGAAAGGATGGAATTCCTTTCAAGAATTAAACGCCAATTATGATCAATCTATTAAAATTTTTAGTAAAATGAATTTTTAATACAATGAGCCTAGCTGCCAGATATTAATGGTTGATCAGGATGACTTTGTAGCAAGAATGAAATTTTGATCTTTTTTTTTTTTTTTAATTATACGTGCATACATAAGTCTCTACACAATTGGTATGATTTTGATTGAATACCGGGGAGTATGAGGTTTTGAATTTTTCCCATAGATATGAAAATTTTGTTATCGAGTTTAACGGTACTCATGATAACTTTGTGGCAAGAATCTTTTAACATTCTTGTGAGGAATTTTTTGTATATTTGTTTGATTTTTTGTATGTGCATAATTACGTATATGCAATTGTTATAAATGCACTTCACTTTCGATTCTTGGTACCAATGATGATAAATTTGATTGAACTTTTCTCTCGGGTATGAGAATTCCATTATTGTGGTTGAAAGAAGACAAAATATATATTCAAATGGAATAAATACAAAATAGCCTTTGGATTATTTAATGCATGTTGAGATATGTTGTGCTTATAAAAAAAATTAGAACGTTATTTAGGTTAAAGGAAGGATGGCTAATTTTGTAATTGGTCGTTTTAGCAATTCATTCGATAATTCGTCCTAATACCCAGCCATATGCTGGTATATATCAGATTCCTTGATGACGACCAAATCTCCTATTCTAGGACTGGAGATTGGGTTTCCAGTTGGTCTGTTTGAAATGGGTTGTTGAAAAGACATATTATATTTATGCGAGGCATATGTTAGCTTTGTTCTGCCCTTGTGGTATGCAAATTTATTTCTTATGTGGACAGAACCAATTGCAGACCTACGTGCAATGTTTTCGCGTGCATTACTTATTAATCTTGTCAAGTTACTTTCTTTTGGCAAGATTAAATGGTGCTCTTGTTCGTTGAATCGACGTAAAGTCGTACAAGATTCCCCTAAGCTGGAACTTTCATTATAAAAGGGCAAACGAGCTTGATGTTGGCCGTTGTCGTTTTGATAATGGGTTTTTTTATGATAATCTTCACAATCTCGATCTGCTTTATACAGTTGTCTTCCTGGAATGACTTCTTCGGTCTCTCGAAATCGTAGCTGAAGTTCATTCAGTGAAGACTTCTCCTCGTAGTGAGCGTTTGCTGTTAAAGTAGACGCTGTGGAGATTGTGGACGTGCCTTTTAGATTCCCGAAAAGAATCAAACCGAGCGAACTATTTTGCGCGATTGGTGTTCCTGGAGGACCTTTTCGTAATCCTTCTAAGAGGATTTCTCCGTATACATCCGCTCCTAAGAGCAGGTCGATTTTTCCTGGCTTGAAAAAGTATGGATCGGCGAGTTGCAGATCACGTACATGACTCCACTCCTTGCTTGGAATGGTGGACGGAGGTAATATATCTGTGATAGTATTCACGATAAGGGCATTAATTGTGGTCGCTTTATTCGATGTTGAATAAGGGTGTATGTTAATTGTTGCTTGGTTTTTAACAAACGCAGCTTCTGACTGTCCTAAGCCAGTGATTTGTATCGACGTGTTCACAATGTCCAATTGCAGCTTGCGTGCGGCGGCTTGTGTTATGAACGTGACTTGAGAGCCAGAGTCAATCAAGGCTCGTAGAGTAAACATGTTACCCTTTTTTGACGGAACTTTCACCAATGCTGTGGCAAGCAAGGCTTGTGTAGTTCGTACTGATTGATTCGCGTGAAGCGTGTGAAGATTGGACGTGGAAGGTGAAGGTTGGACTTGTATATCTGGGTTGTCTGATGCTTTGATCAAACCCTGTGGAGTTGCGTTGTTCCTATGGAGTAAGGAATGATGTTTCCTTCCACATCGCTGGCACGTGAATTTGCTTGAGCAAAACTTCGAGTTGTGACCTTTTGAAAGGCAGTTAATGCACAAGCTACTTGATGTGACGATTTTAAATTTAGCGTCTACATCCAATTTTACAAATTTGGGGCATTTGTATAAACGATGTTGCTCTTTACAAAGTGTACATCTGTCACCAGATGACGTAAAGTGAGTTGATACTTTTGAAATCTGAGCTGGCTTATTCATTAAATGTGGTTTCGTAACTGCGATTGCTTCTAGAGTTCGGAATCTTTTCGCTAGAAATTTCTTTAAAGATTCAAGGGTGGGAAGTTCGTTTACGCTATTCACTTCTTGCTCCCATAAACGATGTGTTTCTGCTGGCAAGCATTGCACTAGCATGTAAATTAAGATTGTATCCCAGTGATTAGTGGGGACTCCCAATGCTTCTAGTTCGTAAATACATTCGGAAGATTTGTCCAGCACTGTTTTTAGTGCCTTGGCTGACTCTTGTGTCGCTTTAGGTAGATTGAACAGTATTTTTAATTGAGCATTTATTAATACTCGCTTATTGTCATACCTGTTAAGCAATATCTTCCATGCGTTGTCGTAACTCGCGTTGGTCATTGGAAGCTGACGCAACAAATGTTCTGCTTCTCCAGAAATGTTTGATTTTAAATAATGCAATTTTTGTACTGGAGATAACGCAGAATTTGTATGCACCAGGGATTGGAATAGATCACGAAACGACCTCCATGACTCATATGACCCTGAGAATCTTGGGATTGTGATGCTAGGCAATCTCAAAAACGAGCAAGATTCATTCTCCGTGTTTGGCTTTGATTCTACTTTTGTTCCGAATGCATCCAGTGCATCTCTGAGAATACCTCGAAACGTGTAGTATTTATTTTCCACACTTGAGAACTGAATGTTGGCAAAATAGTCGTATTTCTGCAATTCGCTATCTTCTAAAGCCTGAGTAGCTTGGATAATCGTATAATGCGTATTCTTATATTCGGACCAAATTTCGTTTAGGGCGATTAACCGCTCAGAGAAATAAGTCCTCTCGTTCGTTTTTCTACATCAGTATTTTTGTAGTTATTGAACGATTTTTGGAATATTTGTGCAGAGGTGACTTGGTTAGCGAAAAGTTTTTGAAGTGCAGACATGTTTGAAAAAACCGAGAATATATACCACTAGACTTTAAATCCGGCTCGAAGGACCATAAAATGTTCTGCCCGTAGTTAGAGCGAACACGCAAATAATGAAGAAATGTGATGAAATTTATAACTCTGGTTAAAGTTAGTATTTTCGTAGCTTAATTCTTCGATTCACCAAGTTTATTACACTGTAACTCACACTCCAACTAGATTTTTTAAAATTCAATAAATGCTATAATTTGTAATATATATATATATATTTGTAATATATATATTATATATTATATATGCCTGATAATATTATATCAAAACCACAATTATAATTTAAATTTATCTGTAAAGCTAAATTTAATATTGAATAAATGTGAAAGAATAAGTAAGATTAAATTAAAATTATGTTTAGAAAATTTTATTGTATCTGACAATGTACTCACCAGCTCAGTATTAGGTACTCGATCAAATTTGTTTTCTAATTTATTGCGGTTTGGAATTGGACTATTCTTTATTCTAGTGGATATCCAGAATAAAGTGAGGTTATTAATTCTGACTGCAGTCGATACCCACAGAAAGAATCTTTATCCGGTCGAGACCCGCAATAAAGTGGTTTATATTAGTAAATTTCCTATTCGGTCGATACCCGCAATAAGAATCTTTATTCGGTCGAGACCCGTAATAAAGTGATTTATGTTAGTAAATTTCTTATTCGGTCGATACCCGCAATAAGAATATTTATTCGGTCGAGACCCGTAATAAAGTGGTTTATGTTAGTAAAATTTATAGCACTTAGAAATCACACTGGGAAATGTTAATAAAATTTAGAGCACTTGGAAATAACACTAGGAATTAGAATACCAACTTGATCACTGCACTGCCAAACTGCAAAAGAGAACGAGTCAAGTCAGATTCTGATTTATATAGCCATGGGTTGCTCATGGCACCAAAGAACGGCATTCAAAGGCGCATGGCATATTGGCATAGCAGCTGCACTTCGTTTTCTATTGTTTAAAATGCAACAAAAGACCAGAAAAAAAAACTTGTTTGTAAATTCTATTCAGTCAGAAATATTCGTTGCCTACTGAATTTTTTCTAAATAGATTTTTAGTTTCAACTTACCAAGTGCAAATGCATTGTACTACCCGTGTACAGTTGTTTCTGGCTGGCTCACTTCACTGCAGCGTTGATAATTTGAACTTCTGATGATAATTTGCTTTAGATCGATAAAAAAAATTACCATGCGTGAATGCAATGTACTGCCCGTGGACAGTTATCTGGCTCATGTCTCAGCGAAATTGTTACAATTCAGATCCTAAAATATTTGTTCCTTTTGGTCGGTATATACATGTGTCAACCTGTAATTTCGCTAATATTCAGGATTCTTATGAATCCTGAACAATATATTTATGCTACGCTTATTGTGAAACTTTTTGTGAATGGGAATTTGAGCAGTACACGAAAATATTTCACAAGTGAAAGGTGCTGTATTATTTTTTACAAACTTGCGTCTACTTAAAGTGATAACATCTTCTTGTTTTGATGCTTCGAATAAAAGTGTGTTGTCCTCGCGTTTATTATGATCTATTTAATTTTTTTTTCATTCAGCTCAGCTTAAGTTTTTCTTATGATCCGCCGTTAGGCAGAGAAAATAATTTGAATTATTGGACCGCAAATTGCTCACTGAACTGGCTCAATGAGTTCGAATCTACATAATATCGATAGTGGTGGAAAGCACAGCATTAATTATATGCTAGAGTCCGCCCTGCGGTACCAACTATTCCTTCTACAATGCATATGTATGTATGATGCAAGTATTTCGAAGAAGTCCACTCTTATCAAAATTTCAAAATGAGTTTTGACATTTTCCTCATTCGGTACCACTTGGGCATACCGCATATCTATTAAAATAATTGTAAATTACAATAGCTTTAAGAAGCTCAAATCCAGAAGGTTATCGATATAATCGAGCATTTAGTCAACCGGGATAAATATGGAAAAGTATATTGGAGTTTGAACAGAAAATTTTTCATGCCTACAAAGTTATTAATTAATTAAATGCTATTTGTTTTAACCCATAAATCACTTATATGGCATACAAAGCTTCAAATATATTCATTTGTAATTTTAAACCCATAAAACCCACACTGAATGTGCAAAACTGCTAACATAATAAACTAAAAACAAAGTATTCCAAAGAAGAAATTCCCGCATCGTATCACGTCTCGATTTGCCTTGCCAGGCCAGGTAGTAGACATGCAGCCCAAGTAATCTCAAGAACACAACTGCAGAGCTATTCCCTTACCCTTGGGTCTCCTACTCATATCCAATTTACTAAAGAATACATAACCTCGTAGAAAGTGACGAGTCCGCCCGCCCGAGTATGCCCGATGCCCCTTGGAATTATTTATGATTGTAGTTACATAGATGCTCTATACAACAAGATAACTCAAAAACAGTATAACATTGGGACTGTAAATGAATATTTACATTTAGTGGTTTATTTCACAATGCGTCAAAGTTAACACTATTCCAAGTTTACAGAGAAATATATTTCGGAGATTTCACATTTATTAATATAACTTAAGATAATTACAATCTGAACTATGTCAGTTAATAACTAAAATTTCACTTATGTATCAACTTAAATAAAACAAATTATGCTAACTGCAGATAATATTTTAGAGAGTTCACCTTTTAAGAATGGAACCAATATGTGCATATATGTGTATAAATATAATGTAATAAATGATTACTAAACCTATTCACCAGTCTAAAATGTGGAATCGACTTTGTGGCGTTGGTAAATAGATAGTTAGTGATTATTTTGTTCTAGCCGTTCGCTGGAGCAAGATACTTCTCTTCAGTCGAGACCCAAAAAACAAAGTTGTAGGTTAAACAACATTTTTTTAGTCGAGACGCAGAATTAATATCTGTATAGCTACCCAAGATAAAGTTGTTATGTTAGTAAATTTTATTCCAGTCGAGATCCAGAACAAATATCTATATCTCAGTCGATACCAAAGATAAAGTGAGGTTGTTAGAGAGATGTATTCCAGTCGAGACCCATAATATGTATCTTTATCAAAGTCGATAGCCAATATAAAGTTAATTGGTTAGTAAGATTTATTCCAGTCGAGACCCGGAATAAATATCTTTGTCTCAGTCGTTACCCAAGATAAAGTTGTTGAGTTAGTAATATTTATTCCAGTCGAGACCCGGAACAAACATCGTTATCTCAGCCGAGACCCGAGATAAAGTTATTGTGTTATTATTCTTTATTCTAATCGTTACCCACAGTAAAGTAAATCTGTTAATAATTTTAAGATATTATTACTAGCCAAGTTGATTCCAATGTATTATCACTAAGTGCTGGATGCAAAAACAGAAAGATTCAAGTTCTGAATTGCACACGGTAACAACAAATAACGCTAAACTGCGCATAGAACCAATAGTTCATTGACCTTAGCCACTATGCGCACGAAACTATCTCACAATTCTCAGCTACGCACAGCAACAATAGTGCATTGACCTTAGCTGATATGCGTAGCAACTTCAATTCTGAATATATGTGTTGCCGTTCTTGATATTACTTAATTTACTACTTTTTGAAAGATACATTTAACTGAAAAGATAACTTAATCTAAGTACATTTGATTTGCGTAAAGTGCATCGATGAAAAACTAATTTCCTCTTATTGGATTGTGTCCGGGTTTTGTTTATGTGTTATGCAGCCATATTGTGCTGATTGTTGTCTCTACTACAAAAAAACTGTTTTAAACGACGTGCTTGTAGGTAGGTGTGCATAGTTTAGTTCCAAACCTACGTTCAATAAATAGAAATGCTTGGAATTAGAGTCTTTTGTACGATTTCACTTTCAGGTGAATTTTTAATGCCGTTCAACATAGGTCCAGACTGAAATATTGGGCTGATATCGGAAATGTTTCAGTCATCTATGAAAACACCAGTGATAGCAGACAAATTAAAAATCATTGCGAATTGATGATAAACCGACGATAGAAAATCCGCACAATATTGTCATAGCGAAGAAGTGAGTAATCAGTATCTTCTTTAGTATTACAGTCCAAACGTTTTAAACCATGTAGGACATCATTAGAGATACGGTTAAATTAGTCCAATGTCTAAAATTTATTATTATGAAGACATTGAATCTATAGAATCCAGGTGATAGAACTCATTGCAGTAAATGAATTCAAAATAAAAGATCAAAATCTTTTTTTTTATTATTATATTGTAACATTTTAATCTTAAAATAGTTTTACTTCTCTACAAAAACAAAACAGTTTTTGTGTTCGATGAAAAAGTCATCTGACTATAGGTGTATACAAATAAACATATCCTAAGAAAAAATTGGAAAATGCAAAGTTTTAATCAAAAAACTTTTTTTAGATAACAACAATTTCATGCATATAAAGTAATTAAATAAAACCATAAATTTCGCTTGTATCAGTGGAACAATAAGAGATAAAACTCTTGTTAGATTCTTTACACAAAGTGAACGGAGATAAGTAAATAGGTTGGTACAACCTCCGATGTAAGCACTCCTCTGTACCTGCGGATGTTATAAATCACTTTCTCTACCATAAATTTAAGGAGTTGTCTTCCCCTGTGCAAACCGGAATTATTTTATCGTGTACCACATCTTCGGGTTTCTATCATTAGGCGAAAAAGAGGAGCCCTTGTGTGTTCTCAGTATCTTATCAATAAAGTCACAAGGAAATTCTTTCTTTCCTGAGCAAGGTGAAATGAAAATCTAACTACTTATTTTGTCGATACATAACAGCACAGTGTATGTCAACTTATGCTTTTTTTTGTTGATTGTTATATTGCCGACATATTTATTATTCACCAAACAAAAATAATATTGATTCGTGTGGGTGTATAGAATCGCAGCGGGAAATCTGGTCAGGCGTTCTCTGTGAAGACTTATTGAACCAGTAAAACTTCAAGCAAGAAGATGAAAGAGGGGAACAATTTTTGATCCTTTCCAAATTGATCTTGGAAGAAGCTCGTTGGAAGGTGCAATATATGTTTTCAAGCTCAATCTTATTTCATTTGTGAACTGAGTGATGCTTTTGTTTGCACAGAGTAAATTTATTTGTGTAATTGTTGTCATTTTTTAAATAAGAAGAAAAGAAAAATAAAAAAAAGAAAATTATGGAAAAAAGTGGTAAGCGACCGATCACTTCAATATCACCGGAGGCAGCAGAACATCGTACGAAGAAATTCAACGCAAGCGGTAGTAGTCCAGTCAGATATGCCAAAAAATGCTAAAGCTTGTATTTAATTCCTTTCTGGCTCCAATTTGGAGGGGTGGTGTAGGGTGGTCCTGTGAGTATTGTCACAAAAATTCGGTGTCCCAGGGACAAAACAAAGGGGTTAATTATAATACAAATACCCCCGAACGCCTGATGATCTATTTGCCGTGCATGTGGACCAAAAGTGGTGAAATTTTTAAAAAATTTAAAAACGCCATTTTATTCAAAATATGATTCTAAATAAAAAAGTCCAGAGAGACCAACCCCTATCTTGTAACGGCGCGACAGGAAAAGCGAAAGAAGCTAAGGATGAACACATCGCTATATCCACTAACATGTGTCCGATTATTTGAATTCTGCAACATTTTGGTTCACTTCCAGTCCACACGCATGACAAATAGATTATCACGCGTTCGGGGGTGTTTTTATTATCATTTTCCCCCTTTGTTTTTGGCCCTGGGATGCCGCAGTTTTGTGACAATACTCCCAGGATCACCCTACAGCAACCTTCCAAATTGTAGCCTGAATGATCTTTAGCATTTTTTCGGCTTATTTGACTGGACTATAGGTTCAGCTGAAGAGTACGTTATGGGGGCTTTTTTCCCGTGACATATTTGATGCAAAATTTTGCGATGCTATCGATATCAAATTAGCTAAAGTTGCAACAAAAGAGGACATTGAAGTGATAAAGGATAATTTGGTGGTACTAGGAGCGGAAAATAAGCAGCTCCAATTGGAAGTGACAGAGTGAAAGGAGAACAGAATAAATTACTATTTGTGCTGAGCTACGTGAGTAAGAAAAACAGATGGCATAATATTCTGATAAGGGGATTATTGGAGTTGTGTGTCAAGGTTCTCAAAGTCAGCATCAACACAAATATAATCAAAGTAATAAGAACGAGAAAACATATCGAGTATGTCATTGAACTGGACACTATAAACCAAGCTAAGGAAATATTTGTCAATAGTGGCAAATTAAAAGGCAGTGGGATGTTTATCCAACAAGATTTTACGGCACTGGAACGTAGACATCGCTTTCATTTGAGAAAACTGAAGCAATCTTTAAGCAAATTCAATAGAAACTTATGCTAGCGCTTATAAAAAACAAATAGTATCAATGGACGCAGGTAGGTATTGTGGCTCATTGTACTCAAGATCAAGCTTTTCTGAAGGAGATTTGTTATGTGTTTTGCGTCCTTTCTATTAACTATTTGATTCTGCCGAATTATTTTCTTAATTTCAGAGGCGACTATAAACGGGTTATACGAGGAAATCCCCCTACACGGGCACGCAATCAAATCAAGCACAGACTCGAGCAGCTTTAACATAATATCATAATGCCAACATATCCGCATGGCAGTTAATAAAAGAGCATACACACAAAACTGGAGTATCCTCGAAGCAATCACCGATCATATCAGCCTAGATAGGCACACTGAATGGCATGGCAACTAATGAAAGAGCACACACACATATAACTGAACATTGATAGGCACACTGAATCTTAAATCCAGTATAATACTTAAGCTAAAACGGTCACACTCGCTAATGTTTAATTCCGTATTGGTACTTTACCCTGGATAAATTTTCCTATTGACATCCTCGCCTTGCTAGGAGGTCACTTAAATATTTCTTTTGTCTAGAAGATATTATATATTACTATCAGGCTCACGCACATGATTGTAACTAGTTGCCTCTCGTAACTCTCATCAGCAGTGGTTTAAAAGTTTCAATCATACCAAGGAATATATTTTTGTAGTAGTAAATGTTCAGTCCAGGTTCCAAAACAGGAAAAAAGAAATTAAAACACATTAACACCCAAAACTGAACTGAGCGACCTATTCATGTGTTGTAAACAGGTACTTGTTATAATAACATTTCGGAAAATTTCCAAAATAAAATCTTAGACCCAATGTGGACGACGGTAATAAGTTTCGAAAAACGAGAATATTCTTGTATACCGAAAACTGTCCGAAAGAAACATTTTGTTTTCGAAAGTTGGGGAAGTACTGGATTCGTGTGAGGCGGTCAGTCAGTCTAGGGCAACGAGGTTTGACAGAAGCAACCTACAAAAAAAAGTAAAATTGCAAGGGAGGGAAACTTAAAAAGAAAGAAACAAAATTAGTAATTTCTGTACAAGAACAGAAAAGTGCGTAAATAAATATACAGAAACAAAAAAAAAGTAAATAAGAAGGATCCTGGACGAACAGAAAAGAAGAAAAATTAAAGCGAGGAAGCTAGGAGTTTATTCTAAAACGATAATAACGGGATTACAACACGACCGCTGGCTGATTGGACGACGAGGTTGACCGTATTATTTGGTTGAGAGTAAGTCTTTTGTACGCCTTTATATTTTATTAGCTTGCAAGAATTGGTATATAAATTAAATTCACAAGTTAAAGCCAAGGAGCAAAATTGTAATTGGTTTTACGTTGGAATTAAACATTGGCGACGCGAATTTTTTTTGCAGACCATACTTATGGCCATATTAAAATATATATCAATATATATTAGAAATTATATTGACTTGGTGAATTTTTTTCTAAATCATGTGTATATGCGTTGGGCCGGAATTGTATTAGCCCAATAAATTTATTTTAATTATGTAAATATATTGGGAAGTGGATACAAGGTATAAATTATATTCTATTGATAAATCAATATATTGACGTAATTGTTGGAATTAAAGTATTGTGATCTGAGCGAATAAAAGTTGAATTAAGAGAATTTCTTTGAATTATATTGGAGTGCGTTAACCATCTTATGATTTCGGCTGTTACGCCCTCGAAAGTATTTGTGTGGTGCTGTGTTCCTTTGTAATGTCGAAACATTCTGCCAAAGTGTTGATTCTGCTGTGCTTTTTAATTTCAGAACAAAATTCTTATGAAGCGGAAGTAAACAACTATGCTGTAATGTCCAGACCGAATCTGAGGAAAAAAACAAAGTAAGGCTATACGGGACTTATTCAAGGGGATCACACCTACCTCTACAGAGGCTCTTTCGTCATCGAGCTCGCATGAACAAGTGTTCACATTTTGTCCGAGTTTTGGGATTTCTTGGTACATTAGAAAATTTTCTTCTTGATTTAAAATAGCGCTAAAATAGTTTCAGTATTTATCGTAAGGTTCTAATTAAGACATAGCTCGAATTATTTAAAATTTATTGCTATTACGGATTAAGCAAATAAGTTGCAAAGAAATGAATTTTTAAGCGTAGTCATATTGTAATCGCAGAACCACCTAGCCACTCGTAAGTCAAAAATTAAGTCTAAAGCTCAAACCGTGAACTATGAGAACCTCCTTTCCTTGCAGCGAAATAGAGAAATCAAAACGACTAAAGAAATGATTAGGTACGTGGTCCCGGCTCCTAAATACCTTGACCATGGGACACAAAATATAAGTAACAAATAACAATATTTCCTAGAACTGTTGATTATATTAACTACACATAAAATAAAATTCAAACGTAGAACTTAATCGTTAGCTAAGTACACGATCGACATAATATATCTTTCAATAGATATTAGGGCCGAAAGTAACAAAGTGGTTTCGACCACGAAACAAGCTGCTGGATTGCCGACTGGCGGAATGGTGAAATGCCAACATTGGCAAACATCTTCTTGTCAGTGCTCTCCCTGAAAGCAGAGGCTCTACTCGTAAAGTGTGGTTAAAGAAGGAAAATTGAAAAAAAAAATTACAAAGTTAAGATCTGAAGAGTGTAGTTAACGAAGGAAAAATAGAAAAGGAATTTAGCTAAAATTTCATAGGAGGATACGCAGTGGAACAAATCAGGAAAAGGAGTCTGGCCACGATTGAATCAGGAATTATTAATTAATAGATCACGAGGAACTGAGGTTTTGATACAGAGCTACGTATTGTATTATTTTATTTTTTCATAATTTTTCGGCGATAATTTTTTTAAAGAAAAGAGAAAATTTGCTGGTTGGTGACGGCGAATAACTTCGCTTGGTGTTTTACATGAGCATCAGGCGGTAGAGTATTTTTTTTTTTTTTTATTTGGTCACAACATCAGATAAGATAGTCACATGGTGAATTTTTATGTGCTCATATATAGTTGTTGGCAGTGCTATATTGGAACTTTTTTTTTTAATTAAATACAGTAATTCTTGATCAGAAGTAACGGGTCTTTGTTGTGACAAGTTTCGTGATCTCACCTTCCTAGTGAAAAAGATCACGTGGCACTCTAACTACACCTACAATCTGCATTCCCCACGCCCTTCTACTGAGCCAGCGGTTGCGATCCTCCGGGAGCATAACACGGCATGTGAAGATCGCGTCTTAGATCGAGAATTCTTTATTAGAGTGTTGTTCCAAGTTTCGTGGTTTTGGCTAGAAAACTACGTGGTGCCCGGAAGGTAAAGTTCGTGAGCTTTGTGTCCTGTTGTTCAGTTTCCGTAGTAATCGAACCACACCCAATTCTTCAGGAGCGAGCCGGCATTGCGCACAAAAAAATCTGCGTTACAGATTGTGGCGAAGACTGGGATGCATAACAATTTTGTCGTGAAGAATATACGTTCACGTGCTGGTTCTGTCAATGTGAAAATTGGTGGTCTGTCAGTTAATTTCTCTTTAACGTAGTTAATTCAACAAATAAATTCATATCTAATAATTCCTTTTCCTATACTAATGAATTGATATGATTTTCTTGTATGAAACCCATTTTACTCCTTGAAAAGAAATTTCGTATGGCTACCAATCAGTGCATGTTTCTGAAACGGTTCGTCTGACATCAAAAATAATTATTACTAATATCATAGGATATCATATTCTGAAGAACTTTTCAGTAGAATAAAAACGTTTAGGACTGATAGTTTTCACAATATAAGTAAAAATCATAATTTTTTGTATGGCAACACTAAAAAGGGATGGCCGGATTTACTCCATTTTTGAAATTATATTCACTACTTCTATGAAAACACCACGTACCAAATTCCAGCTGTCTAGATTCATCGTTCACCGGCAGTGTCCAAATACCTATATAGCGGAAACGAAATTTTTGCATGGCAACCCTACGAAGGAGTTATCTGATTTGTCGAACTCAATTTTGCGATTTTTTAGAAGCCCGTGTGTAAACATTCAACATTCTAAATAAACGCGTTCTCGAGTTATCGTGCGGACGGACAGATCGACATGCAAAAATCAATATAGCTTTTAATATTATCCATATGTTTCCCATCCATTTAATAATAGTAGTAATAATATATATTTCCTGGTAAGCGACACTGCAAGATTTACAACATTTTACATTAGTATCTATTGTACAGACGGGCAAATCAATATTCAAAGGCCAAAATCAAAATAAAAATAATAATTAATTAAAACTAGTACCTAAATTAGCATTAAAAATATAATTAAAATCAAAAACAAAATCCAAATTAAATTAACAAATTAAAATTAAAAACGCAATTAAAAATTAAAAAAACCAAATCAAAATTAAAATCAAAGAAAAATAAATTCAGATCAAAATTAAAAACTAAATCTAAAAGTCAAAAACCAGATCGCAATTAAATTAAAAGATATATTAATATTAAAAATTAACAAATAAAAATTAAAACTAAAAAACAAAATCAAAAATTCAAAAATAAAATCAAAATTTAAGTTAAGACAAGTGAAAGATAAAAAGAATAAAAGATAATAAATGCATGCGTGTCGCAGACAAAAAGGTTGGTACCCTCGGAAATCAAGAAAAAGCCGTCTGAATGTTCCACATGTATTTTGCCGCTGAATGTTAATCTAGGAAGCTCGTTCCAAGAAAGATTTGTCTGAACAGTGTAAGAATCCTGTAAGACTGATGATTGAAATCTAGGTATTAAAAACTTACTCCGTCTGGTAGATTTAAGAGGATGGACCAAGTTAGCTCGATATGGAGGTTTAACTGTAGTAACAAGCCTGTACATAAAAACTAAAACTCTTCACTTAAGATACACTTCCAGCGGTCATCCAAATAGGGAAAGCCTAAGCTGAGCCATAAAGTCAAACCTTCGTAATCCAAAAATAAACCGGACGCACTCATTGGATACGACGTTTAATTTTCTAGTGCAACTTGAATACAATTTCGTAGAAACATGGCAACCATACGGAAAGTGTTAAACGACTAAAGTCTTTATTAGATGACAACGCAATTGGGGCGACAGAAAACTAGATGATAGCCATAAACGATGAAGAGTTGCGCAAATTTTGGAAAGGTAGATCTGAACAAGGCAAGCATATTTAACAGTTTTCAAAAGATAAAATAAATGTTTCATTTTCTACCTTTTTAGTATTGAATAACGACTTCCTAACTTTCTATACCAATAAGAAAAACTCAAATATTCATGTTAACAATACTTTTTATTAATTGTTGTTAAAGCTTTTCTTTTACTGATTTGTTTGCTTTGGAACAAAATTGATACTTTGCTACAGTGCGCCTGCGATCTGTGGAACCGCACACTATAATACCAGGATACAAACACATGTGAGGAGGGCTGTCGACCGACTCACATCTACGTCTACTGTGTTCCCGGAAATATACACCAGCTCACAGAGCTAGATTACTTTACAACAAAAATCATAGGGAAATATTATTATTGCAGACTCATAGACAGCGCGCCACTTCCGAAAATATAAGCCCAATTCAAGTGATTGTATACGCATTATCGGAAAGAAAGAATAAATAAACAAGATCACGTTACAGTGATCAATTAATAAAGAAAAATCTAAGAAGGTGAAACGTCAAGCATTGTGTCCCAATGAGAATGATTTTATTTATCGGTGCAAATTGGTTTTCTTGTAATATGTTGTAAGTTAAGCGGTTAAATTATGTAAAAAAGGAATATGATAATTAAATAAAGAAATCAGTATTTGTTCCGAAGCAAAAGGCGTTCATTATTCGGAAGGTAAAGTTGACTTGCTGCTCTACATTAGCTTGGAGTTAGCGCTGAAAAGCCGCTCGATTGGAGTTAATGCCTTGTGGCTTTCCCTAAGGAAACCTAGATATACCATCATCAAGAAATACACTACACTATTCTGAATCTCTAAAATAATTCATATTGATTCTTAAGGCCACTACATAGGTTTATGCAAATCGTACGGCTTGAAATTGGCACGTGTGTGCCAAGTGGCAGACAAAATCGGATGTTAAGCTTTGCTTTCCCACCAGCAGTGTGATTAGACATATATACCGTAGTCAATTCTGGTTGTGTTAGAATCTGGTACCCCTGTAGTGAAAGCCTAGTACAGGGGTGTAATATGAATCAACATAGAGAGCGGGGCAACAAGATATATGTTCGTAACGTAACGGTTTCCGAGATAACGGGACTCTAAGATATTTGGGTATGATTTTATAGTTGACCCTGTAACTTCTGAACGTGATACGCTATGCTGATGACTTAAACTTTGGTAGATAGATAATCGTTGGACCCTTCCAAGGTCCTATAACTTTTTTCCTCACCCTTTCCGTTTTGAAGTTATGGCTCAACAAACTTAAACTTTCGGAATTTTTTCGTTTGTTTTTTTATTTAACTACAATTGTTATCTAAAAACACGTCATCAATATCATGTTTTCATACCGCATTTTAGAAGCCCAAAATCTTAGAATTAAAATGACCTATGTCTATCACACTCTGTACCGAAAATGTAAACCTTTCCGCGTTTTTTGCACTTTTTCTTAAGCCTATCCATCGAAAATGGCTGAAAAAGGTCATTTCCAAAAGATAATTGCATACTTTTCTGGCTTTTATTGAACTTGTTCAGCCCTTTTGCTGGATATGCTTAAGAAAAAGTGCAAAAACGGGGAAAGGCTTAGATTAGAGTGTAATAGGTCATTTTAAAGCTAAGCTTTTGGGCATTTCAAATTCAATATGAAAAATTTATATTGATGACGTCTTTTTATGATAAAAATAGTAGTTAAATAAAAAAAACACGAGTAAAAATTCCAAAATTTTAACTTTATTGAGCCATAACTTCAAAACGGAAAGGATAAGGAAAAATTTACAGACAATTATAAAGGCCCGACGAATATCTATCTACCAAAGCCTTCACTCATCATCATAGGGTGTCACATTTAGAACTTACAGGGTGAGCTATAAAAAATATACCCCCTTTATAGTCCCGTTACCTCGGAAACCGTTACGATTTCCTCTCCCCCACCCCCTCCCAACGCCACCATACATTTTTTTTGTCTAAGCATGACCTATCCGTAGCCTTCGAGTCCCAGACCACATACGGGACACCCTGTATGTACTTGCGGTTCCGTAGACCACATGCCACTGTTCGTGTCCTGGCAGGGGGGGGGGGCAAGGTAGGATTACCAGAAAATTATTTTCTGTATGAATAGTAGTTTAGGCCGCAGGAGTTATTTAAGTTAAACTTTGTCAGCTTTCATAAGAACATTTCAAATATTTTGGAATGTTAGGACTAATTTAGAGGTCCTTGTATGCATAAAGAGCAATTTTTACAGAAATAAGGTACTTTGTCAATTTTGTAAGTATTTTTATATTTTGACAAAACACAGCCAACTGGACAAATTCTAAATTTGTATGCTTAATGTATGTACGAATGTGGTGCAAAGGTAAGGTAGGGCTAGATTTGGATTTTGGACGCTTGCGTTATTAAAAATCCGACATCATAAAAAACTATTAAGTATTATAACTATGTATGTACATACATATATGCTTTATCCAAGTAAAATTTTGTTTGAATAATTAAAACATGCCGGCTAGTGTAAGAAACCGAAACTGCGGAAGGACGCCACTTGGTTTTAGAGTTCAGGAACTTAGATTTGTATATTATGCGGAAATAAAAACAAACAATTTCTTGTTAACTAAAAACACCATGTAAATTTAATTTAGTCATCTTAACTAAAGGCCTGTTTGCATGATGATTACGAAAACGAGGCAAACTGGCGGACAAAGAAGCACATAGTCACAAATTTGAGAACACGTGTTTCAAAAGATACCGCCACCTTGTAGACGGTTTAGATACCATTGAAATTAAACATCCAAGCGGTCAACTTGAATTAAAATGCCCTTTATTCGCTTCTCTACCGAGACCCATAGCCAGCAGATATAGTTCGCGTTGTCTGAAAACTCTCAATTATTCTTGATACAATAGCAGTACTCACATTCTTGACTAATACAGTTACCTGTATATTAAAGCTATTAAATTTGCATTGAAATTCATATAGGTCCAACTTACACAACAACTACTACAATCGCCATTTCGTTTTTTTTCTCTATATAAAATATTAAAATTAATTTTCTCTTTAAAATATTAAACAAATCATGTTGAAAGCAATTGAATATTATATTGTCATCGGAAATAGATAAATTCTTAAAATTTCGGAGCTTTATCTAGTTGGGATATATATGAAAAATAAATTTGTATATAGAACACAGACAACTGAATTTAAAAGTAATACTAATTTTAGTAAACTAATGGCAGTACGTATCTTTTCCTTTAAACTCATCCAGGTTGTTCCAGACAAATTATAACTTGCTTTCCCTGCTTCTTTCCTATTTCTGCTTTTTAAGATTAAGATTAATGTTCAAAGTAGGAGCGACTAGGAGGATCTATTGTGTCTTCCCTAAAGTGGTTAGACTAAATCTAGCCCCTTTACCCCTACCAAGTGCATCGATCTATAGGAAATAAATATAAAACTCAAAATATTATCAACAATTTAACTTGATTTACATTTTAGATTTGTTTTCTTTTTTTCATATTATATTTGGAAGTGTCCTCCAAACCAGTCCTTCTACCTTCATTGAGTGGTTTTCTCGAAGTTTTCTTTCAATCTCTATTTAAATTTCAACAAAATACTTCAAAGGAATCGATTACTACAGTGTGCTGACTGCTGAGTTTCATCTTTGTTATTAAGACGGCGAAAGTCTTGTTTTATGTATATGTAATCAATCATGTTTCTTGTATAGAACTTAATTTTAGGTAGAAACTCTTCTAATCCATCTATCGCCTAGATTCGGTAAATCCACATATATACCTTTGGAACTCGAATTTCGAGAAAGTAAGAAGGTGATTATTACATGAAGGATATTTTCCCTTCGGTAGGCAAAAAAAGATGGTTTGTTGTCAGGATTCGTAATCACCAATTATGTTGAAAATATGAGCTGAAACAACTGCACAGCCCGATAGCTGCAGTCGCTTCCATAGACCATATGGTTAGGATTGGTATCTCAAGATACTCAATCGAATGGTCCTCGCCAACTCAACTCCACTTTACCTAACAGAGTTGCATTCCATAATGATTGCCATTGTTGCTCTATGTTGTAATAACATACTGCAACATCAACGTACATCATTTTGCATCCACACATAACCTCAAATTAAAGTATGTGTGATGACATAAACTAATAAGAATTTTTAACTTAAGATTAAAAGTTCATTGATCCAATGGCCTTTTGGCATAATTCCTGCTATGATTTCAATCTCATCTCTGTAAACAGGTTAACAAAATATTTATGTACAATTCAGGTATATGGTATACACACGTATAGCTTGAATACTTTATCTATCTATTTTCATAAAATCCGTCTCCGTAATTTGGGTACATTTCTTTTGTCATCTTTTATTATTACGTGTCAACCGGAAAAAAAGCTAAACGAAGTTCTACTTCATGATATGATAAATATGATCGATTTTTCCTTAGCCTTCGCTCTCCTATTCAAAACTGCAGAAGCCGGGAATTTATACATACTTTTTCCTGACATATCAATTTGTTTTCTTTATTACGTCAAATTGTCAGGACTAGAGATATGAGCACATTACCTAGAGGCACAATTTTTTGGCATATAAGATGTGCGCAGGGACTCTATTGATTTGAAATATACTCGGTGCTTGTTATGTTATCCAAAGAAGACGTGTCACGTCGTAAAAAAATTCTGTGGTGTCGTTCTGTCTGATTTTACCTTTTATAGATGTCCTCCGCGTGATTTATATCAGTTCTTATGTGTCTTACGCATGAGAAAAAGTTTCATGAATTTCGGAAATGTATTATTTCCTTAGCAGATTGGCAAAACCACATATATGTACATAAAATTGCTCCCTTCTAAGTTTTTATCAATTTTGGTGACATTTGCTTTGGGGTTATTGTATTCCTGGCAATGGAAAGTACTTACAACTTTTATATATATTTTTTATCTCTTTCTCTCTCTCTCTCTCTCTCTCTGTCTCTCCATCTCTCTCTCTCTCTCTTTCCTTCTCTCTCTCTTTCCTTCTCTCTCCCTAAATCTGTCCCTTATACATTTGAGCTTTATTTTCATTGAACGAACTCAATAATTAATCACGTTTATTTTTATATCTCTGATTTGTAGCTTAATTAAGGACAACGATACACATTGTTTGTTTTTTATATTAATTACAGAAAGATAAGCTTATTAAGAAGCCATTAAAAATAATCAGTGGCGAACATAATGTAGTTCCGCCTTATCCACTTTTTCTCCAATTCCATTAGGATCGGATTAATGTCTTTCTCAGAACTTTTTGAGGTTATGCTGACTGGATCTAGTTTAATATAATGTTTTAATATTTCTATAAATTTTTGTTTTCATATGCAGCATTATATAAGTTAAATACTAACAGCGCCAGTCCTGAGCCCCTGGGAAGTTTAAACTTTGATTTCTATATTTATACTTTCATTTTAAGGTTTAGTCTAAATACTCCAACAGATCCCTATAAAGTGGCTTGTAAGTAGATACATAGAAATGGATGGCTGTGATGCTGTTTTCGTTGAAGCTTACTTTGAAGTTTGGTTTGGGTTCAAGTTTTGGTCTTTACAACCTGAATTAGCTTTCGGCCCAGCTTTTATTCAAAAATTTGAAATAAATTCTGAGTATTTTCAATAAAAATTTCCTAAGTAAATAAAAAAAAATTTATTGCTTCTTCTTTATGTAATGAAATAACAGAAAATTGTAATTTCGGATCTAAATACAAAAAGTATCGTTTTTAATTATTTCTTCGCTGGTTTTATCCAATTTTTCTCCGAACTTAGCTTTTATATTTAACTGCAAGCAAACATCAGAGTTGCCAGTCTATATTTTTATACCCTAGATTAAATGCTCCGTTTGTAGCGCATAGAAATAATGATAAGCAGAATGGATTGCACACCCAGGCATAATATTAACAGTTATTTTGATTTTTGCATGTCCGTCTGTTCGTCTGTCTGTCTGCTCCTTTCCTTCTGCATAATAACTCGAGGACGCGATCACTTACAGTGATAAAGTTTTACAAACGAGCTTTTAAAAAAAAAAATTAAATTAAAGTTCGAAAATGGGACAAATCGTACAACTCCTTCGTGGGGTTGCCATACAAAAATTTCGTTTTCACAATATATTTGGACTGCCTGAGAACGCGTGGGCGTGAAGAGTGTACGCGTCGTTTTCATAAAAATTCCAAATACAAGCTCAGAAATAGAATAAATCGAAAAAAAACCTTTCTTGGTGATGGCACCACACGAGCTATAGTTTTTCACAATATATTTGGACACTGCGTGAGAACGTGTAGGCGAAGAGAGCTGAAATTTTGTGCACAACATTTTCATAATAGTAATAAATATAGTTTCTAAAATTAGTTAAATCGGGCTACTCCTTCTTGATGTTTCCATACAGAACTTTGGTATTTCACTTTATTTAACTTTTATTTTCGTCCAGGGTATAATATTATGGCTCTAAGACCAATTGAAACATTTTTTCTAGTTTTTGTATAAATTTACTAAATTTATTCAGGAAGGTGGCTTAATTATTCTCGTGGATAATAAATAAAACGATTAAACTTCTTCTGACTTTTTCTTAATTCTGAACCGAAAAGCCAAACCAATTCGATGTAGTTTTGGTTTGGTAAAACGTTTAGTGCTAAAGCTTGTTCAGTTTCTGTTTGGTTTTTATTCGGCTCGGTGATTTGCTGGTGTAATTCAAAACCGGCTTCCATCTCTGAGTACGAATAATTTGAATTTATGCTTAAATCCCCTTACTTCCAGCAATAAAGAACACAGGGTCTAGCTTTGGGAGTGGGAAGGGGTATTGATGTCCCAAGTCCACAAGGGTATCCGAAAATAGGACTCTAAGGTCGCATCCGGTGCCCATCTGATCACTTAAGAACTGCTTCTTTCGAAGGTCTCGACTTTATACTAGATTTCATACAATTACGTATGGAGATAAAGGTATGTGTGAAAATACACTTTTTGATGATAAAATCATAGGGTATTCTAAGTTTTTCATTCCGTTTGTAACGCATAGAAATAATGCTAGTAGAGTAAAATGGCTTGGACATTCATGCATAATATTAAAGTTATTTTGATTTTTGCATGTCCGTCCATCTGTACGTCTGTTCGTCCGTCCGTGTGAAAAATAATTCGAGAACGTGTTCACTTAGAGAGTTGAAATTTTGTACACTGGCTTTAAAAAAAAGTAAATTTAAGTACGAAAATTACGGCAAATTAGGCAACTCCTTCGTGGGGTTGCCATACAAAACTTTCGCTTTTCATTATATATTTGCACACTGCCTGAGAACGCGTCAACGTAGAGAGCTGAAGTTTTATACACAGTGATTTCATAAAAATAGTAAATACAGCTTCAAAAATGGACTAAATCGGGCAATCCGTTCTTAGTGTTGCCGTGTAAAAATTTAGGTTTTTTAAGTATATTGTGAAAACGATCAGTAATAGATGATTTAAATGTACTTCCAAAAACTTCTTCAGAATATACAATCCTATGAAAGTGGGTGTAATCAGTTTTACTGTCCGATGAAGCCTTCTAGAATTATATGCGAAAAACCACTTCAAAAATCAAACTCGCATAGATGTGTGACCATACGAAATTTTAGACGGGAATTCATCTAGGTTTTTATAGGAGGTCTTAGACCAATTCTAGTTTTTTACTTGTTTAGATAGAGATCAACGTATTGGTTATTCTATTTAAAAAAAACATTCAGCAATATTATTCAGACAGCTACATTGCGGCGTCTATATTTAAATTTAATGTCATCTGGAGTATAAAATTCCAACAATCAGATTGAGTGATAATATCGCGGCTGTCGTTATTGATATCATCTATTCATACTTCAATGTACATACATATTTAGAACTCAAACGTTGTCTGCTATCATTTTTCACTAAATAATAAATTAATAGAAAAACGAATTTAGAATAAATCTTGAATTAAAATTAAAAATATTTGCCGTTATCTGAAAAATGCTTTGAATTGTATTTGAAATAATTACTGAATTTAATTTAAATTTGTTGGGCGATTTGTGTAAGTTGAAATAAAATTAGTTGAATTAGATCTAAAAAAAAAGATATACTAATTCAATATTCGAGACCATGATCCAGAGTTAACAGACCGGTACGCGTGACCATGCCAACGACTAGAGGTCGAAATGTTTCCTTAATTGCGGCAATTAATATACGGGGAATAGTGTGGCATTAAGTAATTTAGCAGTCTAGAGTAAACTCAAATATTTTCGACGACATTCTTATGGGGCTACTTCAGAAATTAGAAGACGTTAATCTGGACGAAGTATGGCTGATTTTGTACGACGGAAGTATCCACAAGACGAATCAGGTGAGTGACCTTGTTGGTCAGACAAGACACGATCTTCTTTTTCTACCACCATGAGGAAGACTTTTTCAGAATCAAGTTTAATGCAAGAAATATGTCAGCTGATCCTTTAAATCACGAAAATTTGCTAGATGTAAATAATAGCTCTTTGGAACTGTTACGTCTACACATTGTTATAATTATTATATGATATGTAGGTATGTGAAATTACAAACTGCTGTAGCAGGAGAAACGTTATAGACTAGGAAATATAGACATTCATATATAACATATTGAATTATTATTTTTGCATTATATTCAGAAAGTTTTCATACCTACCTTCACTGTATGAATTATAATAAAATATTTGATATCTCACTATATCATTAACATTATTTGATGTTTTTTAAAATAATATATATGCAAAACTACTTAACCACAGATGCGCAAACCCAGGGACTGCTAGAAGTCTAATTCTTTTTATATCTACGCAATGATTTTCGCTGCCAGCGACTCGAATAATAGCGATGTGCTATCCTTCGGCTGCACCTTGCATGCTTCGGCAATATTTGTGGTAGTCACACTAATGAATTCCGCAAATTATTTATTGATTTCTTCATCCGCACATTTTTTCGATGGCACCCTCGACCTAGGTGTTCTTGTGGACATCGAACTGGACGTACTTGATCTTGAATTGTGCGAGGAATCTCTAATCCCAATTAAAGTCACTGATGACGACAGAAACGTTATGCCAAGATCATCGCCATGGATAGTTGCGTCCACACTTGGATTTGAAATATCGGAGTCTTCCCAGGTGATATCGATATCGGCGTTCTCTTCAGCCGAAACATTTCCAACAGCACTGTAAATAAAAATACTGTTATAACTGCTTAAGCTTCCAATGAACAAATGTACGGTCCGGGAACACCATATTCGTCGAGGAAACTGAAAAGCCCCAAGTATTTCCACTTCCTCTTAACTTCAGGTGCGGAGCTCCCTGATTGTAAGAAATATTTCCAGCGTATATATGTCGCGACGATTCTTCCATTCTTTTCTGCACATATCAACTGAAAATACAAAAATTAACTAAATTAAAATCAAACTAAATGAAAAAGATCACAACTTTACCATTTGTATTTAAACGCCTCGCAATATCCATCCAAATCCTCTCCTTTTTATCTACTTGTCTGTATTACCAGTCTTGCAAATTATATATGATTTCGTGGCTTCGCACTTCCTAAATTAATTTCTCTTTAAAATCCATACCTATGAAATTGATGCGGCGTCCTGCAACCTCAAAACAAAAAAACCTAAATGCCAAAACAATTTCATTCATTTGATTTTGTTGGTAATACTGCAGGGACGACGGCAAAATTAGAATTTGCTCAATCTCGACGGCAACACCGTCGCCCGCTTACCTTCGTTCGTCGTAATTTGGTGCATTCGCTGTGCTTTTAGAAGATGGACAGCGGAATTTCGTCGTAGTTTTCGGTCTGCAGTCGCAATTGTGGTTAGGCCTTAGGAGGAGTCAGTACCAAGATTTGCAAGTTTCATACATTTTTCAATGCGAATTTCTAGCAAACTATTTGTAGCAGAATAATGATTTATATCTTAAATAAAAGGTAACGAAGAAGTCTAGTAAATAACGTCGGCAAAACTTACAAAAAAATGATTGGAATGGAAGAATTAGCCCGGAAACTTGAAAAAAATGGTAACAATATAAGATTTTAAATCAAATTCCTGTGAGTAGGTATACTCTTACTTCTTTAGATTTTGACTAATTTAGAAAGATAAAGCCTAGATCTAGAAAATAACGTCGAGTTTTTTCATTTTTATTGGCGCTTTTGTAATTATTTGACTCTAATAATACTTGTTTTTTCTCCCGATATTTCACCGACGAGAAATTGCAATAACTCGTTGAAAGTTGTTGAAATACAAAGCAAAATAGTATATTTAACAATTATGTACAAAAAAATCTAGGAAAGTTAATTGCGGTTAAAATTTTTCAATTTATTTGAACTGCAAATATTCATTTTTCGTCTTAAATTATCGTTTGATGGGTTTCTATCTTTTAGGTTAGATGTCTCTAATGTTGACTATGGCCTAGGTCTAGACTAATTTTATATGAATTTTCTCACTTTCAGCACACAAACCTACGTTAGTAAATTTTATTGCCTACAGCCTCGATGGTATCTAAATTGAAACTTTTGCTGAGTACTGACTCCTCTTAAGCCACAAGAATAAAGCGCCTTACGCATTTACAACTCAGAGCACTAATCCACTAATACCGCGAGGAAGATCTTTCTTCTAAATAGTGTAAGGAGCCCCATACCATTCTGAAATCTAAGGATTCAATTGTTTACTAAGATTGAGCTCGATCTGGATTGCAGACTGACAGTGAGAAATTTGCATATGTCATCTACCATAATCTTCTTCTCGTTGAAAGAGGTTATAAAAATTGATCTGTTATCCGCTCGGTCAGAAGCTAAAATTGTCACAGTATGTTTAACAATTATGTGAAAAAAATGTACGGGGAGTTAATTCTCGTTCAAAAATTTCAATTTCTTTTAACTGTAAATTTTCATTTTACGGCTTAAATTGCGGCATGTTGGGTTTCTGTCTTTCTGCTAGATGTCTCTAATATGGTGTTTGGTCTGGGTCTAGGCTAATTTTATATGAATTTGCTAAGATTCAGGACACAAACCTATGTATAGTAAATTTTATTGCCTACAGGCTCACAGGTACCTAAATTGAAACTTTAGCTAAGTACTCACTCCTCTTCATGGACAGCTTTAATATAAAAAGTGAAAATATTTATATTTATTAAATATTTCCATTATTTGTGGAGTTACTTAAAGACTTAGAGAAATATTTTAAAGGAAAATCTTTATGATTTTCTCAAAAACAAATTTTTAATCAATAAGCTTCTTTAATAAAATCCCTAAAATAGAAGAAAAAGTTCAAACGGATTTTGTAATCAAAGATCAAAGCTAGAAATATTATATCTGTGGCGTATTTCCAGATATACAGTAAGAATATGAGCAAATAAGTGATTAAAATAAGCAACTTGATTTGTAAATAAATTCTCTAACTTAAGTAACTCGACCTAAAACATGTTTTCGCGAATGAAATTTATCTAACCTTGTAGAGCATCAATTAAATAACTTCATTTAAATGGAAGTATTACAAAATTTTACTCCGGTTGAATTGATAAAGGGGTAACTCCAAACTGAAAATTCCCTGGCCTTGATAGCTCATTTTTCGCGACGCGGACTATAGTGAAAGATAAATAAAAAGATTACTCTTTAGGACTTTTTACCGGGTTAAACTTAATTTTGTTCAAGAAAGAATTTTTTGGGATTCTCTGGTATATAGCAAAAGCTAAAAAATGTTCTAATTTGTTATTTCATCACACAACTCATTAATTTTTGGTGACAAGTTTCAAGTCTTGGTTTGACTCATCAACAGGTCCCAAATAACGAAATTGGGTGATTTGAAAAACAAATGAACAAAATGAAACAAATGCCAGTAGTCGCTACTTATCCGTGGTTATTATTCTACTTTGACTTGCCTACATATTCTTATGAATAAACTATTTTTAAACGGTTCCTGTGCTTTTAATAATTTTGAAATATATCCTTAGATTAGTTGTTCATAGGTTTTTTTTTACTACAACAAAATTAAGACTAGTAATAAGCTTCATATCATTTTTTCTACTTGATTTGTAACATATTTTCAAAAGAATTATTTTCTGTTGCCTTGAATGAAGAAGTTTCAGTACAAAAAGCAAGCTCTGCCTAGTAACCGTAGGGCTAAAAAGCCAATTATGGTGCTAATTGTCATCATACACGGACGCACATTTGGGTACATATGTACGTATCCTTGCATATTTGTATAAAATTTTCATTAAAAACTCTATGAAGCATGATCATAATTAAATTAACTTTCATGATGCAGTGTTGTTACCTCGTTCTGCATGCGTCATATTCCCTTAGAATTCTATCTAGCCCAAGCAACTGCGGAAGGGAACTTATGTCATCTGCATGAAACGGAAATTTATATAAAAATGCAGACCCTACCGCAAGAGAAAGTTGTAAATTATTTTTAAAAGGTAAGGAAATGAGAATATTATAGGAGTTGACATATTTATGATGGAATTTTTATTTGCGCAAATTGCAAGGAAATATTATGTATAAAATTAAAAGAATATATGCCCAATTTATATTGATACTTCATGGAAGAAAAGTTGCCAAGTAAACGAAGCACTGCAAGTGTATTTTGCGGAAAATTTAAAATTTTTAAATTTTATTTTACTCATTGATAATTTAGTTTAGTTTAAATAATTCGGAAAATTAAGAGCACATAGTGAAATACAAAAATAAAATACTAAAGAAAATATTTTACTTCATTATTGAATTAATTCACATGTTTTATCTGACATTAATTTCTGAATTCTTTTGCCTGGTTTCGCAATATTTTCGTCTGTTTAGTTTAACTGATTTTTCTTCGGAAACTTGCAGATAGTGTAACAATTGGCAACAAATTTTTTTGTTTAAACCAGAATTTAGTAAATAAGAAAAGGAAAGCATTATGATAGTCTTCTATACAAAAGTTAATATACGTCCAGCAGGAAGAATTATTGTGGTTTCATCAGCATCTACTCCGCAATATTACCGCTGTATCGCAACCTGTCAAGTGACTTCTTTTTATGCTCCGTGTAATTATTTTCATTTAAGGGTGCTTTATTGAGTATTTGGTTTAAATTACTGGCTGAATTTATTATTGGATTAATATCTATCTGAGACAATTAAAATTTCTGTTGTTCGGATAATTATTTTAACTTTATATGGAAAATAAGGTTTCCATGTTGGCGTCATATGTGCCGCCATCTTGCTACCTAGTCTGAATTTTAAGACTTTAGAATTCATTCGGCTTGCTGGATTATTACATCGTGACTGTATGAAGAAGATTTTATTTATTTAGCTTAACAGATAATTTGATTGAGAGGCTACAACGTTCTAGGTCTAAAGACGAACTTGGCTGCTTCAAATCTCCAGTATTTGGGGCGTGAAGCATCTGCTGGACACTTTGATACTCCCAGTTCTTACTAAAACTGGGTGGCATAGTATCACATCTATAATCGGGTGTTTCTGTTTGAGCTGTATTCATGTGCTGCATGGCAGCTTAGATTGCCTTGAGTGACTGATTTGATCGTCTATCTCTAAACCTTCATACCTATTTATAACTTATTTTAACTGATAGTCTTTAATCATATTTTCATAGTAAGTTTTTATACTTCTTAATTGATTTTCCCTAATTGTAAACTTAGTGTTTTATATTTAATAGCGTTAGTACAGTGATAAATCAACGTTAGTTTGCTCGAACTTCATGATCTTCATTGACTATATGGTCGAACTGAGTAGTAATTACAGATTATCCCTGCTTGAATGCATGGGGTCTATAGAATAACTGTATATAGCCTGGATATTGTGCGTTAGAAACACAATTGCCACTGATCACTGTGTTCAACTGGTACTGAGTTCATCTTGCATAAGTAATAAGTCAATTATATTTTTATTATTAATACTTTGCTCACTCCTAATCTTGGGGCGCTCATCAAATTTAATTAATCTAATTATCATAATCGTACATTTACACTCAATTGATGTTTTCCTTAACAAGTATGTTTAATAGCACTAATATATGCTTAGTGGCATGTTTCAATTCTACTCAAAATAATGGGTTGAATTATCTGAGGCTAGTTTAGTCATATAGTTTATATCTATTAATTTGCCTAGTAATTATAGTTTTGTGGAATTTCGTCATTCCTTGTTTGGATAACATGAGTTATCGAGTGCATACTCCGTAGCAATTTTTACAATCTACAACTCTATGCAAATCGATAATTGTTATTCTATTATTGGGCTTGATCTGTGTGATAGCTATCTTAACCAGTTCTGTTGATTTCATGTGGTGACACCTGAGTTCTAACACATCGAGTGATACTTACAGTCTGCTTGCTTGATCTGGAATGCCTGTTCTTCATTCCCTGCTTGCAGGTCCTTTGATAGGCTCAGCAACTAAGACTAGGCATTTCTCCAGGCTGGCGGGCGCTGCTGGCACTGCAGTCAGGAAATCTCCGTCTAAGAAGAAGACTAAATTACGTAATCCTAAGAATATTTCATGTAGTATCAGTCCGCGTGTAAACAATAAACTTAACAATAGTAACTTGACAAGTAAAATCAAGCCGAAGGATATCCCTTGCGGCACCGGCAATTCCAAAAGTGATCCCCCCAAGAAATATCTCAGAGAGAGAGTAATGTCGAGTGGATCCAGTGCTTGTGCTGCAGGAAGTGGCATCACGTAGTGTGTGGAGGTATCTCCTATGTCACCTTTTATGCCTGCTATAAACAGTATAAGGATCTCGATTGGGTCTGCCCCTTTTGCATTTCACGCGCTAGGGTGCAGGTTTCATTAGCTCAAACCTGTGCAGCCCAGTTGCTCGAGTTTGCTCCTATGAGAACAGTATTATCTAACTCAGCACATGTATGAGGCTCTTCTTCAAATAACAAGTCTTCGTCTTATTGCTACCCTAATAATCGCACGTTATATACGGACAATAATTCTTGCGTCCTTGGTGGAAACTCTACAGCATCAACTGCGAATCTGCTCCCTATACCTTTTGGTCTCTCAGTTTCACCTGTATATTCCGTCATTAAATCACATGAATCCAGCTTTGAGGGTGCTCCTACTGGAAAGTCCTTGATTGGTAGGAGCAAAGATAAGTCTGGAGATAGCAATCAGCGGAAATAACATAATTAGCATTAATAAGGATAGGAGCCTCAAGGGACCTAATATAACTAATAACAATTCTTTCCATCCAGTTGTCGAGAATCCGCTATTGGCGTGTCCTTTTCTGTCTGCTAGTGCATCGGTTTTTACTCCAAGTTTAATTTTTAATTCAACAAATCCGACTTCATTTCCCATCTCCTCTATTTGTGAACCTAGTCAGTGTTCTTCGCCAACTACATCAACCATTTAAGTTCCCTCTGACAGCTCCGATTCTGGTATTAAGGCATAGCTCAAGCGTCTGACTGAAAGAGTTGATGCTATTACATCAACTGTTTCAAGAGTTGGTGATAACCCAATTGATTTTGATGTGCTTTCGCGCATTTATGAAAAAAAAGATCGCTTGTGATAAGTACCCAGCAATATGTGCTAGTATTGATTTGGGTGAATCCTTTTTGAGAAGCGTATCTCATCCTTCCAGACCAAACCTGGTCTGCGAAGTCCAATCTTACCTAAAGTCTTCTTGAAATTCTACAAAGAGGAAGACTGCTCTACATTCTTCCGAGCGTATCTGAAACAGCATAAATCCAACCCTCTCACAATAAATTCCATTGACCCGGGGGAAATATTTCCATGGTCTACATCAATGAGGATCTTCTGCCACAAGACCTCTATTTTCTTCACTCTGCTCTGTGGCTTAAGAGGCAAAATCATGTGGAGAGGGTGTACACTCGGAACAAAGTGGTGTATATTTCACACAGGTCAGCTGACTGTGCAACCAATCTTCGTGCAGATCGATTCTCGACTGTACTAGTTCAGCGTCTCTCCGAATTTTCTGTCGTCCATAGCTCTCTGATCATCCCCAGTGATCACGAAGGGTCCGCACTATAATATTCCAACTCAGGCTGACTTATCCCGTATCCTCCCGCCGAACAATTTCAATATTACATCGTTTAATGCTAGACCTACCACTAAAAATATTACTAACATCAGGCACCTGGTGGAGTTTGTGGAGGTTGGTGCTCTCCTGGTTTGCGAGACCTGGACCAAGTGGTGCCACTCATCTCGGATGCGTAGGCTTCATAGAACTGCTAATAAGGGTGGTGGGGTTGCTGTCTATGTGGTCGATAGCATGAAATCACGAGTCTCTTTTGGTCACATTGATGACAGCTGGGAGATTTTGGCTGTCCGCATCTCTAGATGTGATGCCAGAATTGAGCCTGTCACATTGGTTTCAGTCTACAGGTGCGCTGCGATATTCACGGACAACAATTTCACCGTCTTGTCTAGTGTTCTTGAGTGTATATCAAGTCACTCTGCACGTATCCTGATAGGCGGTGATTTTAATATTGATGTTGGCATCTCATCTATTTGCTTCCAGTGACATCAGTTCTCAAACTCCTAATCTTTGGAGAACCTTTAGAAATCTTTCAGCTATTCAGGATGATGCCCTTCAGGCTGATCTTACTAGAACTGATTGGTCCCCCGTTTTCAGTGATCCGGACCCATGTGCGGCAGCTCTTCCTTTCTCGGGTACTTTATATACTATTTTTGATAGGCAGGTTCCGCTCAAAACTGTCAAAACTCGAACTGTCAAAGACACCATCTTCAACTATCCGGAGATGTTGCTGAACTGGAAGTATCGGGATCTTGCGTTTACAGAATGGAAGAGGAATAAAACAGTTACAAACCTAAATCAATTCCGTCGGTTACGTAAACAGGCCGACTATTTGATTGGGGCGAAATTGAGAGAGGACACAAGGAAAGGTATTAGGGAGGGCAATGTTATTTATTGGAAAAAGGTCAATGATCTTAGCCTGGGCTCCAAAGCATTGGCTCAGCCTGATTTTGAACCAAACGAAAACGCGGAGTATCTCTGTCCTAGCGTTTTACTCTCGGGCGATGTAAGTAACAACTCAGTCTCTGGTGATTCTGGTACGTCACTGGTAATGATGTTTTTAGCTTCACAGGTGTGTCGGAGATTGAGATAGTGAATGCTTTCTGTAGTATGAAATCTAATGCAACTGGGTACAAGGATGTCCCTTTAAAAATTTATAAATTAATTCTGCCCTTTATCTTACCAATTATCACACACTTGTTTAATAGACTCCTGTCCTCTTCAAACTTTCCTGGCCACTGGAAAGTGGGACGGATCACTCCTATCCCTAAAGTTAACTCTCCCTCCGATATTTCTGATTCGAGACCCATTACATTATTGCCGACAATTTTTAAGGTACCTGAGTTCCTCAGCGTGGAACAAATTACTTCTGATATTAGCTCACATAATTTATTATCAAATTTCCAATCTGGTTTTAGAAGGTGTCAGTAGGCTAGCACTGCTCTTCTTGATGTGGCTACGGGCATTCGGGATCTTTGTGACAATGGTAACAATGTAACTCATGGCCTTTGACTCTGTCCCGCACTCGTTGCTGCTTGACAAGCATGGTGCTCGTTCCGGATTCTCTACTTCCGCATGCAGCTTAATTAGTTGCTATCTGAGTCACTGACGATTTATGGTTAATTGTAGTGGCTCTTGCTCCTCGATGAGGTCAGTTGCGAATAGAGTTCCGCAAGGGACCGTGTTGGCTCCTCTCCTGTTCATTACCCTCATAGATAATGTAACCATTGCTTTGGGTGATGTAAATATCCATATCTATGCAGATGATCAGCATGTCTACTATGGTGCTCCAAGGAATCGTCTCAATCAATCTGTGGCTGTCATTAACAGAACTCTTTCAGGGATTGCTGGATGGTCTGTAGATAATGGCTTGTCCCTTGATCCCTCCAAAACGCAAAAAATGGTGTGTTCAAGACGGTAGCGGTTCACGGAGGCTATCAAAAGGCGACGAGCCACAGCAGAAGCACCCATTCTCGTTTCAGAATTTACTCATTCTATACATAAACATATACATAAATATATATTTATTTGAGTACCCGTGCCAAAAGCACGCCAAACGCTGGGCAGATAATAGCGAGTTACATAGTAGTGTAATAATATTATGTTATTGATGCCAGTTTTAATAATATGATTGTTTTTACGGAAGCATCTATCCATGTTTTTGTCCATGTTTATTTATTTTATTGACTTGTACCATAAATTTATTGAAAAGGCAAAAGGGTACCGCACTTACGAATTATGGTTAAAGAGCCGCTGTTATGATATTATATAAAGGCAGAGTATGCCAAAGTAAATTGTGTGGCAGAGTATGCCAATATTTAATATTGGAGGCAGAGTATGCCGCTTTATTCTGAATGGCAGAGTATGCCGCTGTTGTCCGTGAATGTCGCAGCGCACCTGTAGACTGAAACCAATGTGACAGACTCAATTCTGGCATCACATCTAGAGACGCGGACAGCAAAAATCTCGTGCGTGAAATGCAAAAGGGGCAGACCCAATCGAGATCCTTATACTGTTTATAGCAGGCATAAAAGGTGACATAGGAGATACCTCCACACACTACGTGATGCCACTTCCTGCAGCACAAGCACTGGATCCACTCGACTTTCCTCTCTCTCTGGGATACTTCTTGGGGGGATCACTTTTGGAATTGCCGGTGCCGCAAGGGATATCCTTCGGCTTGATTTTACTTGTCAAGTTACTATTGTTAAGTTTATTGTTTACACGCGGACTGATACTACATGAAATATTCTTAGGATTACGTAATTTAGTCTTCTCCTTAGACGGAGATTTCCTGACTGCAGTACCAGCAGCGCCCGCCAGCCTGGAGAAACGCCTAGTCTTAGTTGTTGAGCCTGTCAAAGGATCTGCAAGCAGGGAATGAAGACCAGGCATTCCAAATCAACCAAGCAGACTGTAAGTATCACTCGATGTGTTAGAACTCAAGTGTCACCACACGAATTCAACAGAACTGGTTAAGATAGCTATCACACAGATCAATCCCAATAATAGAATAACAATTATCGATTTGCATAGAGTTGTAGATTGTAAAAATTGCTACGAAGTATGCACTCGATAACTCATGTTATCCAAACAAGGAATGACGAAATTCCACAAAACTATAATTACTATGCAAATTAATAGATATAAACTGTATGACTAAACTAGCCTCAGATAATACAACCCATTATTTTGAGTAGAAATGAAACATGCCACTAAGCATATATTAGTGCTATTAAACTTACTTGTTAAGGAAAACATCAATTGAGTGTAAATGTACGATTATGATAATTAGATTAATTAAATTTGATGAGCGCCCTAAGATTAGGAGTGAGCAAAATATTAATAATAAAAATATAATTGAGATATTACTCATGCAAGATGAACTCAGTACCAGTTGAACACAGTGATCAGTGGCAATTGTGTTTCTAACGCACAATATCCAGGCTATATACAGTTATTATTGGACTTTGCAGACCAGGTTCGGTCTGGAAGGGTGAGATACCCTTCTCAAAAAGGAGTCACCCAAATCAATACTAGCACATAGTGCTGGGTACTTATCACAAGCGATCTTTTTTTTCATAAATGCGCGAAAGCACATCAAAATCAATTGGGTTATCACCAACTCTTGAAACAGTTGATGTAATAGCATCAACTCTTTCAGTCAGACGCTTGAGCTATGCCTTAATACCAGAATCGGAGCTGTCAGAGGGAACTTAAATGGTTGATGTAGTTGGCGAAGAACACTGACTAGGTTCACAAATAGAGGAGATGGGAAATGAGTCGGATTTGTTGAATTAAAAATTAAACTTGGAGTAAAAACCGATGCACTAGCAGACAGAAAAGGACACGCCAATAGCGGATTCTCGACAACTGGATGGAAAGAATTGTTATTAGTTATATTAGGTCCCTTGAGGCTCCTATCCTTATTAATGCTAATTATGTTATTTCCGCTGATTGCTATCTCCAGACTTATCTTTGCTCCTACCAATCAAGGACTTTCCAGTAGGAGCACCCTCAAAGCTGGATTCATGTGATTTAATGACGGAATATACAGGTGAAACTGAGAGACCAAAAGGTATAGGGAGCAGATTCGCAGTTGATGCTGTAGAGTTTCCACCAAGGACGCAAGAATTATTGTCCGTATATAACGTGCGATTATTAGGGTAGCAATAAGACGAAGACTTGTTATTTGAAGAAGAGCCTCATACATGTGCTGAGTTAGATAATACTGTTCTCATAGGAGCAAACTCGAGCAACTGGGCTGCACAGGTTTGAGCTAATGAAACCTGCACCCTAGCGCGTGAAATGCAAAAGGGGCAAACCCAATCGAGATCCTTATACTGTTTATAGCAGGCATAAAAGGTGACATAGGAGATACCTCCACACACTACGTGATGCCACTTCCTGCAGCACAAGCACTGGATCCACTCGACATTACTCTCTCTCTGGGATATTTCTTGGGGGGATCACTTTTGGAATTGCCGGTGCCGCAAGGGATATCCTTCGGCTTGATTTTACTTGTCAAGTTACTATTGTTAAGTTTATTGTTTACACGCGGACTGATACTACATGAAATATTCTTAAGATTACGTAATTTAGTCTTCTTCTTAGACGGAGATTTCCTGACTGCAGTGCCAGCAGCGCCCGCCAGCCTGGAGAAATGCCTAGTCTTAGTTGCTGACCCTATCAAAGGACCTGCAAGCAGGGAATGAAGAACAGGCATTCCAGATCAAGCAAGCAGACTGTAAGTATCACTCGATGTGTTAGAACTCAGGTGTCACCACATGAAATCAACAGAACTGGTTAAGATAGCTATCACACAGATCAAGCCCAATAATAGAATAACAATTATCGATTTGCATAGAGTTGTAGATTGTAAAAATTGCTACGGAGTATGCACTCGATAACTCATGTTATCCAAACAAGGAATGACGAAATTCCACAAAACTATAATTACTATGCAAATTAATAGATATAAACTATATGACTAAACTAGCCTCAGATAATTCAACCCATTATTTTGAGTAAAATTGAAACATGCCACTAAGCATATATTAGTGCTATTAAACATACTTGTTAAGGAAAACATCAATTGAGTGTAAATGTACGATTATGATAATTAGATTAATTAAATTTGATGAGCGCCCCAAGATTAGGAGTGAGCAAAGTATTAATAATAAAAATATAATTGACTTATTACTTATGCAAGATGAACTCAGTACCAGTTGAACACAGTGATCAGTGGCAATTGTGTTTCTAACGCACAATATCCAGGCTATATACAGTTATTCTATAGACCCCATGCATTCAAGCAGGGATAATCTGTAATTACTACTCAGTTCGACCATATAGTCAATGAAGATCATGAAGTTCGAGCAAACTAACGTTGATTTATCACTGTACTAACGCTATTAAATATAAAACACTAAGTCTACAATTAGGGAAAATCAATTAAGAAGTATAAAAACTTACTATGAAAATATGATTAAAGACTATCAGTTAAAATAAGTTATAAATAGGTATGAAGGTTTAGAGATAGACGATCAAATCAGTCACTCAAGGCAATCTAAGCTGCCATGCAGCACATGAATACAGCTCAAACAGAAACACCCGATTATAGATGTGATACTATGCCACCCAGTTTTAGTAAGAACTGGGAGTATCAAAGTGTCCAGCAGATGCTTCACGCCCCAAATACTGGAGATTTGAAGCAGCCAAGTTCGTCTTTAGACCTAGAACGTTGTAGCCTCTCAAACAAATTATCTGTTAAGCTAAATAAATAATATCTTCTTCATACAGTCACGATGTAATAATCCAGCAAGCCGAATGAATTCTAAAGTCCTTAAAATTCAGACTAGGTAGCAAGATGGCGGCACATATGACGCCAACATGGAAACCTTATTTTCATATAAAGTTTAAAATAATTATCCGAACAACAGAAATTTTAATTGTCTCAGATAGATATTAATCCAATAATAAATTCAGCCAGTAATTTAAACCAAATACTCAATAAAGCACCCTTAAATGAAAATAATTACACGGAGCATAAAAGAAGTCACTTGACAGGTTGCGATACAGCGGTAATATTGCGGAGTAGATGCTGATGAAACCACAATAATTCTTCCTGCTGGACGTATATTAACTTTTGTATAGAAGACTATCATAATGCTTTCCTTTTCTTATTTACTAAATTCTGGTTTAAAACAAAAAAATTTGTTGCCAATTGTTACACTATCTGCAAGTTTCCGAAGAAAAATCAGTTAAACTAAACAGACGAAAATATTGCGAAACCAGGCAAAAGAATTCAGAAATTAATGTCAGATAAAACATGTGAATTAATTCAATAATGAAGTAAAATATTTTCTTTAGTATTTTATTTTTGTATTTCACTATGTGCTCTTAATTTTCCGAATTATTTAAACTAACTAAATTATCAATGAGTAAAATAAAATTTTAAATTTTAAATTTTCCGCAAAATACACTTGCAGTGCTTCGTTTACTTGGCAACTTT